>JANWGL010005624.1:0-15968 GCA_025200755.1 Ceratobasidium sp. C01 | reverse complement strand
GGTTTTGTGTTAGAGTGAATATCGGCGCACGGGGCTGTGATAACTCACGGTTCATACCCAAGCGACATTCGAATAACGCATGAGCAGCCACTATTAGCAAGCACCGAAGAGTAGTCAGCTGTGGTCTGTGTGACATGACAGCGCACTTACTGTTAAGCTGGCAATAATAACGTGTGGAAGACGAGAAACTGGGGACCGAGAGCAAGAGGACGAACAACGGGGGAGGGAGAGATTGAGGAAGTGGTAGCTAGAAGGACTCGTGACTTCGCTCGCTGAGCCTGCTCAGGCACAGATCAGAGAACTGTCGATGAGTCAGTTCGCTTTTAACCAATCACAGACCAGCAAGAAGTAAATCTAGTACATATACAGGTTGCAGTGATTGGGGACCCCAGAGTGACGTGAGGGAACATCGAACAAATGCGAGCTCCTTAGGTGACTCCATTCTTTCACTTCACAACGATGTAAGTCCCTCCTTGCGCTGCGCTCGTTCCTCTCGATATCGCCACCATTTACGCCGCTTATTTTACTTGTTAAGCTCCTCTAATAGAAGATGTGGGTGGCTCGTCACGTAGAATACAATCCCCACGTACTTAATAGCGCTCCTATCACTCCATGGTATGGGCTAACCGGCATTGTCGGTTTGAAACGGCCTACGAATACATTGTGAGCCTTTACCTGTCTGTTTAAATTCTTGCGATTCATTGTGGCCAGTTCACTCGGTTTTAGATGTACTTTCGGCCCAACTCGCCCAAATTTGCCACGCCCACATCTGTACGTTCTACCGCACGATTATCCCCTCCCTATGCTAACACACACTTATCTTGATTTTTCACAATCCCGTGCCCTTGATCTGCCGACTCTCGGCCTTGCTTTCTCAATACTTAACTTTACATTGGCTTCCGTGTCCGAGTTGTCACGCCTTCAACTGCGCTACAACGTTCGGCTGTATTTACTGACATCGTGTGCTCAATTGAGCTTGTTCGTGAGCTTGTTTGTATCGCTTACACGATCTTCTGCCTCATATTTGCTATAGCCTTCCGAGTTCGATCCGTGACTACTTTCTCGTTTGAATCGTGTAGTATATCCTAGTTTGTACACATTGTGAATTGAGCACATTGGTTATCATAAAAATTGATTGAGCTGTTTGAATAACTGCCGGGTTGCTGTCTCCAATTTACGCGCCTCGAGGAGGACATATCTTATGCAATGGAGTGCTGACCTGGCGATTCCGAGTGCTCCAGATCGCTCTGGAGCACCACATCACGTGCTCGTGGGGGGCTCGTGGAGGCTCGTCCCGTTCCAACACCATCCGGAGCAAATCGCGGCTCCGGAGCGAAGCGGGTTTTTGCCGACGTGGCTAGGAAGGATATTGGCTGAACTCATCCTTCAGCTCTGATTTTGCCCCTGGATCTGAGAATGCCGTCCAGATCTTTTTCATTTCAATCATTATACACCCGTTTTCCGCCCATATGTAGCGCATATACAACCTATCTCCGAGTCTAGGAGCTGGAATGAAGTTATTTGACACAATCTAGGTGGTAGACCGTCCGTTCCACATCCAGGTCACGTTCCACTTCCGGGTGGCGTACGGTATATTCTATTTATGGTAGTTCGCAACCTCGAGGGGCTCGGTCATTCGTTACCCGGTCCGGCTATAAAGCGGAGGCCCGTAAAGCGCCGTAGGCACAGACCACACTTGTAGGGACGATCTAATATCCATGTGGTATTTTAGGGGTGATAGACACGGGGGATGCTCTAATCTAGTGGTTGCTCGTATCATCCATTATGTATGATCGATGTTCCGACCAATACATCTTCGATGAGAACCAGCAGGCCGACCCGAAAATTCAGACGCATATAAGCCGTACTTTAGTTTGATCTTTCGAGCAAGCATTGACAACTCTATCTATATCGTAAATTCAAGCAACCATGCTCGGTGCCGCGGTTGGAACAGACCGCGAATAGCAAACTTGATTCTCATGTGCCTAGAGTATTCCACGCCTACAGTTGGAATTCGGAAAAATCTGCTTGAGAACTCAAATGTGTTTGCGTGATATTAGACGATCAACAGGTTTTACTGGAAAGCGATCACTTAACAAGGGGTTACACAGTTGGGAATAGTAGCGACAATGATTCAAGAAATTCCGTACGTCGACCCAAAAATCACGCATATATGGTGCCTAACGAAGTAAACCTCAGGGATATGTTGAACTCGTTTTTAGGTTATCTGCCATTATGGCCGAGCACTGCCAAGCCATAGAATCCTTCGTTTTTCCTTATCTTATTTTGCGTTGAATATATTTAATAGGCCAACTATGATAGCTCTGTGACTCGTTACATAGTACGCGTATCCCAGAAAACCCATATTTCAGCTGGCCTCACGAACCCGCAATCATGCAGCAACAGCACGCCTCAACACAGCCCTGACAAGCGTCACCCAATCCTCCTCCCCCATGTTCCCATCTGCCCCTGCCTCGCTCTGGGCCTCCCATTTGGGTACACACGCCTCAACAAGTGCCAGTGCCTCACGAGGAGTGTGGTCTTCTATCCATCTAACGTACTCCGCCTCGGTCCAAGTATGTAGAGCGTGGGGAAGGGGGTAGGGGGATCGGACGATGATATGATGAAGAATAATCAGCGGGGGGAGACTCGATGTATCGTCTGGAGACGAGAGCAAGGCTGTGTCCAGGAATAAAAGTGGCCTGTTCAGACGAGATTAATATCGCATCGATGAATTTAACAATAACCAACCGCACCGGAGGGCACGAAGAACGCGATAGTCGTCGCCTAACACGTCCAGGGAAATGCTCCGCCTCGTTGACTCGGTGACGAACGAACCCAGCGAAAACTCCAGCTCGGTCATATCACTTGTCAGCTGTAGTTTTCCCGCCTCGCCGAGCGGCTTGATGATTGACGCGTTCAGTATGAATGTTTGAACTACGTTCTTTGCAACACTCGTGGTCCTAGAGATGTGAGTTTTTAGTCGAACGATCCACAGGAATCTGAAAGGTCTGAACTAACCAATTTTGAATCACACCCCCGACACTGAACTTGCTAAATATCTCGTTTCTCAAAAACGTGAGCTTAGCAGTAAGTTCTTTCATGTATGAACTCGCCCCACCACCCATCTCGGGGGGCATCGCCTCAAAGGATCTGCTGAAATCTACACGATGCATGCGAGAGAGGATCAAACCAAGATCACGTCGGATTGCAGCGAGCAAGGGTTCAGAGATGCCTTCGCATTGTCGTTGGATTTTCTAATTCAAACGACCGCAATCAATGATGCGTGCACCGTAATTGAGATGTTTACTCACTTTGGTTGGAGACTTCAATAATGTAGTCACACTCTCATGAAATTCCCCCTCGAGCTTATCAAGTCGGACCCAGCATGTATGCAACATGGTGAACAATTGTGCGTTGATGGCTTGTTGTGCAGTACCAAGGGGGCCAGCCAAAGAAGTCGCAGACCTATCTCGAACAATCTAGCGTGAAATCAAACTTAGCGCGGATAGAGAGCTAGATGGGATAACTAACCAAACCATCCGACCGTGTGACGAGCATATCCAATGCTGTTCCAACATTCTTCGCCACATTCTTGACCAACAAGGGGTCGAATCGGGCTGAGTCGAGTTCGTTTACGATTGTTCGGCTAATCGCGAGACCTTCAGGTGCGCCTGGAGGTTGCTGCCGTACCGCCGTTGCAATAACCTCGTTTAGTCGGGCAGTAGACCGAGAGAGGTAAAGCGCTTCGAAGGAAGAGACTGCACGCAGAACAATAACTGTTTCAGGACTAAGATTTATCGATTCAGCGATTGATCAATCAAGCAAGGGTTTAGACTACCTCTGTTGGCTGGCGGTATAAACAGTATCAGTATGTACGGCTATTTTCGCAAATAGATCGTGAAATAGTCGAAGGAATCTAGGGTATCCTGTGCTGAGCGTCTGTTGCAGGAATGTCGAGGCTACCTTTGGCTTAGCCTAAGAATGATACTACACGACATGTCATACCTTTAGCCGCGTCTTTCGAGTGTTTATCCAATGACCGTGCCAATGCACTCCAGAACGTGGTGGTGGGTTTGCTTTCTAGGATCTACAACCAAATCATATAAGATTTAACCCAACTCCCGAATGAAGTAGGCACGCACTATCATTGCCTCGTCCAAAAAAGACGTCTGAGAGGCTGGATCTTTCTTGAATCTAAGCACCTTTTCGAGGTTGTAAACCTACAAGTTCGCGTCAGTGCGTGTCATCAGAATCATTGGATAGATAGGGTGTGAGAGAAGTCTTTGACAGCCCGGGACTAAATCTTCTACGAATAGTCTGGCACGAGGCTTGAAGTGATCAATCCTACCTACCTTTATACAGCAACCTGCCATTTCCTCGATCATTTGCTCTAGTCGGCTCCAAAGAGCACTCGTCCATTGGGGCGCGGTAATATTGGTAGGCTCCGTACGAACTCGAGATCGGTACATTAGCCCAGCAGATGCCGCAGGTGGCTCTTTAGAAAACGTCAATAAAATCAGTAATTAAGATTGAATTTACCGAAAAGACAGACCTTTGCCCGCAATCTCCTTAGCGATCCGCGAAACATCGAATGCAGATTTGATTCTTGCGTCAACAGCTTCAGTCAGGTCCAGCAAAAGAGACTGAACGACACGAGGCATAACCCGAAGGTTAAATGCAGTTTGCAACGCAGCCGCCAAGATAGATTGGTTCTGATGGGAGTGAGATATGAGCTACTGGCGACGGGGAGTGATACTCACAAGCGAGGAGAGCCCTTCTACGATCATAGATTCCATCTCCTCCGTGATCCGCTTCCTTGAGGACTCAACGGTAGGTATCAGCCGCGTGATAACATTAATCTTTTGGAGTGGAACGAAATTGGCCGGATCAGTAGGAGGACTAGAATTTGAGTCGGTCAAGCCGTTGAGGGAAGCCGGTGCAGTTAGACCCGCAGGGTTAGGTGCTTCCAGTAAAGAGGCTAGAGATCATTTAAGAAAAGGAGTTTCTAAGGCACAGGAAAAAACACATACATAGCTCGGCTATACTGAGAGCTGCGCGCGCGATAGCACGCTCCCTCGCATTTCCATCGTCAGCATTAGCGCTTTGGGCGGATGGGTCCAAGGAGTCACCAGAGGCAACTGAAGGTATGGATTTCAAGGAAGAAGACACAGCTGGAGTCCCAGAATCCATTTCTTTCATTTGGGATTCAAGCCGGCGGGCAAGCGTGACGAATCGGCTAGTTCTTCGGAGTACGTCAGACGCTTGTCGCAGCTTTTGGAGCTGAGAAAATAGGCCAGCTAAGGTCTGATACGGGACGCGAACTTTCAGGCGCAGCCTAAGGAACCGTTAGAAAAATTGTCAAAGGTTGCACGGCCTTGTTCATACCTCTCCAACGAGTGTGCAAGTTCGTTTATTCCCTGCCGAATAGACGACAGTAACCCCTCCATGCCACTCACTCCCGCTGCTTGTGCGAGCAATGCTTCATGATGGGCTATAACCTATAGGCACGTTGGGACCAACTGGCATAGACGGATAAACATGCTAACCAAGGATCTAATCTGACCCGCCACCTCGTCAACAGCCAGCGTCAAGCGCCCAATAAGTTGGGATACGTCTTCATTGGATGAGTTCCCAGGTGGATTAGTGGCAAGGAACTTATGTGTGTATTGAGTCGCGTCGAAGGTATCCGACCCGAACTCGCGCTCGGCCCAGTCCGTCATGTGTTAATTGCGTACCAAACGCAACTTGAAGGCACGTGATTAGACCCTTCTCAATGGTCCTCGGCATCACCAAGGCTTTCATCGCCACCAAGCCTCCACATTTCGAGATCACGACATCTCACTGCGAGAATTTTTATCTCATTTTCATTCCATCATCATTCTAAAGTCACATAAACACAGAAGCGAAACCTAGGGTCAGAACAGCCCGCAACCGTACCCTTCAACTATGGATGAACGTCTCCCCGCCGCCGACGAAGCCGCATCACACCCAAAGTCGCCTCCAACTCCCTCAGCGGCATTTCTGCCGCGCGCATGGCATGAGTTATCCCCCCTATGGCATTTCGCCGATCCACTTCATCAACGACGCGCAACACGTTCAAATGGTGGTACTCCAGCGGTATCCACGCCCTAAAAACCAGAATGTATAGCAATAGGCAACAGGTTGCCCCCATAGTTGCACTAAATACTAGTAGAGCAGCTGGTAACATCGCCATACGGTATGCTAGGGCTGAGAGCAGCACGTCCACTTCCTGGGTTGACGTGGTATACCGAGTAGCAGATTGCAAAAGAGCATGCTCATAGTACTCGACCAGTCGTACCGCGCGAGACCATTGCTCGGTATAATCGACCTCCCACGCTATGCTTGGGTTCGAAGCGTTGCATTGGGGAATTTGCCATTTATGTCCGGGGTACACTTGTTGATACAGAAGTGCGCCAATCCCAACCTGCCCGACGAGGGCGCTTATCGGAGTGTAGGTATATGCTTCACTTGCTGGTCCAAATATCGGTGGGGATAAATAGATCTCGGTAGCATGCAGGCCCTTGCGGTAATTGTATTTCGTGTGGGTACGTTGAACATAGCAAACTATGGAGGCAACTGTGAAGGGCGTATCCTGTATGGATCTCTGTTCAGCAGGCGAAACCCAAGGTGTTATATTCCCAAAAGGAGTTTGCATAACTCCCTTGGCGCAATCTCCGCGTTGAGCAAGAGTTACGAGAATTTGAGAGGCAGCATTCGGAGAGTCATCGGCAATATTGCGCATCACGAACGTATATGCACCATCGGCAGATTCGAGTGGGCCAATCGTGTCATACCGTGTTTGGACCGACTCGCTATAATGCTCCTGGCCAAAGGCATTTAGGGTGATTTTGATGCTCACTATCGTGTTTTGTTCGAAGGAGAAAATCAAGGTGGCGTATTCGGGGGGCGCAACTGGGCGACAGTTGATTATACTTGTTGAGACGGTCTCCCCTTGTAACAAGCTGGTGATGCTGCGCGAGTGAAGATCCGCGGAGGTTTCTGCTTGCAATCCGAACTGGGGAGCTTCTGATGCAAGGTTTGGTGGGGATATGTCAAGAGACATCAGAGTCTCGGCAAACGAACCGGCCAGTGGTGAGGTGAAGACGGCCTCAGTTACTTCAGTGTAGTTTGGAGCAATATATTGCCCTGAAGTATTAGAGCCTAGGACAGTAGTATAGTCCCAGAACTGCACATTTCGCGTACTCGGTATGTCAATAGATAACGCCTGGTATCCAAATATCAAGCTGCTGGCCAGGTAAGAGGATAGCCCCAAAATGACTGAAACCGCAAACCAGATACGCAGTGGAGAGGGTATCCGCATCCGAATACATCTCCACAAGGAGAAAGCTCCCACTCTCATGACGTTTAGTTCAAGTGCGTCTTCAGCCAGGATACCCTCGCTCTCGACCGATAGGGCTGTCGCAACGATTATGGTGGTGTAGTTTAGCGTAACATTGATAGTGACTGAGAATATCCGAACAACCATGTCGAGTGCAAAGTTCAAGTATCGAGCAGAATGCAGAGAAAGGTTTCTTCCAAAATTCTGCAGCGTTGTCCAGTCTTTGGCATGAATGATAATAGAAATGGCGAGCACGCAACACACGATAGATATCAAAATGATCATAGCAAGGCCTAGGGCGACAAGCACACCAGATTGGTCAACCTGTCGTAGCGCGTTAAGGCGCTGATGATGTTGGATATGGGGATTCGGACTGTCAAGTAAGGTGCGCTCCTGCTCTTTGTTACATGTACAAGAGCACGTCAATAATTATGTTTGAGCAGGACACGACATCATTAGGGCTTACTATTGCGGTCCATTTATTTTGCTCTAAAAGCGTTTATAGCACTAAAAAGAGAATGAAAATGTTCGCGGCCGACAGTGGTGGCTTGCAAGCGGGAGCTTTACCGATCTAGGTAATCACGTGGAATGATGGTCATTAATTTCGCCCACCACCCTCGAAATGTTTACACGCTCACATGAAACTCACTCAGAGTATTCTGACGAAGTCTACCTCCTAAGATCCACGAGCGGCGGCGGCCTACGATCATCAAGCACTGTTGGGTCACAATCGACTTCTCTCCATGCCACTCCAGCCTCGCGATCGTGGCGCTCGAGTGTTACAGTTGCGTTCCTTACCTTGATCTTACACAGCGGGCTAGGAGCCCTCTGCTGCTCGGCAGCTATATATTTTGCCCTCCAGGAACCCGTAGATGGTGGTAGATGGTCAAATTTGCATAGTTTTGGGCCACCGCTATCTCTCCTTACCGCTCGCTATCTCAATTTCGCTTTGGACGTCTGCGCAAGAACCTTCGGTGTAACTTTGGGTCTACTCCTCGCATCCCTTTGAATCAGATCTGCTACAGCACTATACGCTTCCTCGCGGGGAATCGGGATATCAGACGTGCTTGCTTTAAATGATCTCCGCCTTGAGGTGATCTCGATCTGGGATAGTCTGCATAGTGGTATACCTAGAAGACTAAAGATCGCCTACATAGCCTCCATAATATTAGGCCTAGTTGTATATTTAGCGGGCAGTCTGATCTTCGGCTATAGTTTTATAGCAATTGAACGGCCTGGGACTTATGATGTACTGATGGGCAACAATCGGGTATTCCTTGGGTCGAATACTTCCGGCACATACATTTCGCCAGATTATACTTCGCTTATTCATTCAAATAGTTCCACGACTCGGTTTACCAACACCGCTGCCCACACCCTCATGCGACTCAACATATCCCCATCGAATTCGTCCACTGAGTCCTTTGACCTCACCGCTGAAACGCCGACATCACTCTCGTCCCGGAATATTACAAAACTTTTGGCCAACCAGATCATATCTTCCCAACTTACAGATTGTCACCCTGTTCCTCTCCCCACATCTGACCCGGAATCTATACCATTCAGAACACGTACCAAAGGTCGCTTTGTAACCCACATGTGGCAAAATCTCCCCAGTACTGTGAAACGACATTATCTTCGAGGATTATCTCGATTAATCGAGATAATAGTCAGCATCGTTTCCCAGTGAGTACGATTACCCCCGGAGCTATAAATCAATTTTCAGAACAAATCTTCACTGATGTATCTCGTCTTCGATTCACGCGTCTTGGGCTCTATACTTTCATCATGACCTTTGCCAACTCTACTAGGCAACCACCCACTCCAGCAGACGAGTCTCAAGTGCTCATCGTTCTAGCTCAAATTGGGGAGTGCAGACCTGATCCCTTTCAAACGCCCTTTGGTCCTATGCCTCATGCCCTGCTAAACACTACCATTACTACTATCAATGGCACCACATACTTTCTACACAACCATGCTACCCTCGCATGTCGAAATGTGCGCACCATCACTCGGATAGTCCGGGCCCCCGACGGTACTGAAGTTGAGAACACCTCCGAGTCGTTTTATGCAAAACCAATCCTAAGCACCACAAACCAGCTATATATGTACGCTCCTGTGCGACCGGGCGTCGAGGGCCACGGGGTATTGGGACAATTCTCACAGACGATCTCAAGGTCACCTCGGCTTGGGGGTTCCCCAGTTGCAATATCCCCGTGGGCTACTTTCCACGATCGTATCATCCCGGTCGTGACGACACGTCCAAGATTCCCGAATCTAACTCGACTGTACTGGAGGGCGTCGCTGCTGCATGGGGCTTGGCTGTCCTCCGTGTTCAACACTACGAGATCTCCATTCTTGAGACGTTGGTGAAACAGGATACTACCCCTGTCTCTGCAGCTGTAATTCTCTCGGTGCAGATGTACCGGCTAGCAACGATGCCAGTTGCTCTCCTTATTTATGGGGGAGCAATGGTTGGTCTCTCTTTGATCTTAGTTTATCTGCTCGTCGGAATGGGGGGTGGGGGCAAGGGGGTTCTTGGCACAAGGTCATTAACCGTATTACGCGCCACGAACGAGGTGGGCATTAGGAGACAGGACCTAGACGATGGAGACCTACATGTGGAGATATCCGAGAGGGCTTTGAAGGCTTCGTTAGGTGCTATGAGGATCAAAAGGAGGGCGTTGATATAAAGCGAGGATGAGCGCAAGGCAGGGACATGTGAACTTCAGTGATGTTGTTCCAGGTCATCGATACGAGGGAGGCTATCATAGGAGCAGCAATTAGGTCAGAAAGATTGCGCATACAACCATAAACCCGTACAGGTTCGAAGGAATCATTGAATAAAATAAATTAGAATCAAGTGATAACATCTTTTACATTAACGTGTGCCAGCACAACCCCAGTGTTCACTCCATCAAGTTCCTACGAGTGTTGAGGTTCGAGATGTTGAAGAGCGATATGCCAACATAAATCAGTCGCCTAGTTATCACCAAGGGTTTCAGTCAACCGTGTTACGGGCATCGTCTAGTTTTGATTCTGTTGATTTGTACGCTCTTCGTGAATATCCGGCCTTTAGGTTGTCCGTTTGTATATCAAGTACCAGTGAGCAAGGTGATTCGGCCCGCGGCGCCTGCGTGAGTGCTTCTTCTAGTTTTTGTATCTTATCAAGTCTGGTGGTTCAACATCCGTTCTTGTAACCTGGTAGCGGTAGCATCTATGGTATCACGTGGCGGTATGTCCATCAATTCGTCGGGTAACGTCCATGGCCGACATCCACCAGCTCCCCTCTCATAGTGCGCCTAACCCACTATACCATGTCCATCATTTGATAATGCTCACATATAGGTCCATGGATCTCGGAAAGTCCCCCATCTCTTTCCCCTGCCTGGACGGGTCAACCTGGAAACGAGGATTCGGACACCTTGTTGTTGAGGCAGCAATGGTTATTAGAGCAACTTGCTAGCCAGGACACAGAACTCAAACATGTTAGGGATATATCGTGCGTATACTGAACGAGAGCAAACTCCCCCGTCACCTCATCACGATTATCAGAATTCGCATCGGGACATTCAATGTCAACGGTCAATCTCCTATCGAATCGTTGCGCCCTTGGTTGTGCAGTCCCGACGCTCAGACTGCCCAGGCTGATTTGATTGTTCTTGGCTTTCAAGAGCTCGATCTTAGCACGGAGGCTCTGCTAATCACTTCAACTACTCTACGAGAAGATTTATGGTGCGAGGCACTCATGCGGGACCTCGCTGAGCTCGGGGATCAATACGTCAAGGTGTGAACCCCATGACGTATTCCGAAACTCTAATACTCACAAATTCTAACATAGCTCACATCGAAACAACTCGTAGGAGTCTTGATTGTTGTTCTCATTCGACGGCCGGTTCTACAATTGATGGCACCCTCGGGAGTTGCCTCCAGCAGCGCTGGGGTCGGCATCCTAGGGACCATGGGAAACAAAGGTGGCGTAGCGCTTCGCCTACAGATTCTTGATACTGTTTTAGTGTTTGTCAATGCCCATCTCGCGGCTAGCGCACACGCCGTCGTTCCACCCCCGCCCGATGCACAGCAATCTTCCACCACCGGTTCAATCTTTGTAGGACGTGGGGCCGCTCCCACTGACCCGATCGTTGAAAGAAGGAACGCAGATTACCAGTCCTTAACAGGTTCGTGAGCTTGTCCCCGAAGATGTTTTACTTACATATCCCTTATCAAGGCCCGGCTGGCAGGTTGAATTTTACCCTCTTGCCGCGGACTCCAAGCGCTCTACCCACAAATGTCGGCCTCTGGGACGGCCATATTGCTTTCTTTCTTGTTCGTTGTTTCTATTTCTACCGTCTCTGATCTATTAAACAAATAGCTTTACAGGGTGGTATTTATATTTACTCCTACCTGGTTTAACTATTCTTACTATCGCCTCTATAGACCTTAACTACCGCATAGACTTATTGGACGATGAAATCCGGTCCATCTTGGACGACCCTCAGGGTGACTATTCTGAGTTGTTGAGCTTTGATCAAGTGAGTACTTGAGCTATTCAATGAATCGCGCCACAAAATTAGCCCTCAACCGAATAGCTAAAAATACAGCAGCAACTCCATAAAGCATTCGCCGGCATGTCCGAAGGGCCGATCACCTTTCAACCGTAAGTCCTTCTCCGTGTCAATATACTCACGCTGATCAAACCCTAGCACGTATCGTTGTGGGATTGGCAAGAAAGAGGGCCACTATTGGGATCCGAAGTAATTTCAGCCCTTCTCAAGTTTACTCACACAATAACACTCATTCCAAAAAAGGCGACGGCCGGCGTGGACGGACCGTATCTTGTACCAGGCTGCCAGAGGGAAGGAGAGAGCTGTCCGAATGGTGGAAGGCTCGTACACGAGTCATCCCATCATATCCTTGAGCGACCATAAGCCTGTCTCAGCAGACTTTGTCGTCCAGGTAGGTTCACATCTCTTCGTTCGATTTCTACTTAAGCCCGGGAACCCTGTTAGGTGGAAGAATTAGATAGGGATCTCGCAACTGCCCGGATGAAGCAACTCGTCAAGAAGCTTGGAAGATTACCTTTGGAGGAGGACGTGCCTCGCGTGAGATTGAGCGAAGATGTGATCGATTGGGGTACAGTTAGGTCAGTATGGTCTGTGTTTGATGTAATGCGACCCACCTAACCTGCCTTGAAGGTACCTCAAACCACTAAAGAAAGACCTTAAGCTGCAAAACACCGGAATCGTAACAGCATACTGGAGGATGCTCCCGACTGATAATGGTGGTCCGTTGTGTGGGTAGACTCGTTTAAAACTTCACCTGCTCAGTACTTATTCATCTAAATCGACTTTAGTTCCGGACTGGGTAACTGCTGAGCCAACATCAGTAAGTATCCCCTCCTATCTGCTCAGAACCAGCTCACCCGTTTGAATTTAGGGCGTCTTATTACCTGGGGATTCCGTTACGATTCACCTGGTTATGAATATAACGAACGACATCGCAAGCCAACTGAACGCCGGATCCAAGGCATTGGACGATATTATTATTGTGCATACCGTTCGGGGTAAAGACACGTTTGTTCCCATGATGGGAGAATGGAGTATGCTTCGTATCCAAGAAACTCCTAGATTATGTCTACTGATGATTTCCAAATCACAGCTCGAACCTGCCTCGCATATAATCCGGCTGCGCTCGTCAAACTTCCTGGACCCGTGCGATCATCATCCGTCCTAAAGAGCGCTCAACTATCTTCCGAGAAAGCATCGAGTTCACCACGAGAGTTGATGAGACTAATTAATTGGTTAATGAAATATGCTATTGAATGCGTGAGTTTCTTCCTCCATTAAAGCTCCAATTGTGTATAAGTTAAAACTGTGTCCCAGGACGACCTCTTCGTCAAACCAGGAGACGCGGCCAAAGTTGATAGTATTATCGAGGTCGGATTCACCTACCTCGTCCTACAGCTCAAACTGACGCTGCAACAGTCTCTTGACACAGGCGCTGAATTTCCTTTCGAGGAGAAAGAACCAGCTGAAGATGTCATGCTGGCCTTCGGAAGCGCGCTTGTGCTATTCTTGCAGGAAATGCCCGAATCCGTCATACACCCCAAGTTGAACGTACAATGCGGGATAACCGGGACAAAGGAACAGGCATACGACGTAAGTCTTTTTGAGCGTGCGACAGGGGCTTCCTTACTCATCTGGAAAATACCAGATCTTGGATTCTCTTCCAAGCCTCAATGCGAATGTAAGTCCACCAAATTCGCAAAATACGAGCGCTAACCCCCTCCCTAAGATGTGGATATCAATTACCGCATTCCTACACTTTTTCTGTCAACAGGAAGGAAGAAAAAAAGATGGGGCTGGGGTTCCGCCCCTGGGTAAGTAACGGGCGCCAACCTTCAACGATGAGACGATAACATTTACTATAATAGCAAAATTATTTGCTGAGGTCTTGTGGACGGACACAATGACTTTGCCTTTGATCAACCGGTTATCTCTCCGGACAAGAATTGGGTTTCTGATGTTTTTTATTAGCTAGTGTTTGCTTCGAGAACACACGAAGACTTGATACTGTAGCTGATGGTGACGCATATATGGCGGACTCCTCGGTAACCATTAGTGTGCGAGGATATTTATCGCAGAATTCATCCACCATATCCTTGATTTCTCAAAGCCATTCGTCGACTACATAGGAGACACCACAGCAATAATACCCTTGTTCTCCCCAGAGTATGACGTAAGTCACTTACTGGCTGACGTGACGGGCGCCTTTTCGGTGCCGCCACCCAGCCACCGTCGACTTCAACTCCAGGTGTTGGTTCTCAGCTTGTTAGATCTAAGATATCTTCAGGCCCCGACACAACTGGTTATCACCATGAAAAAATCGAGCGTCGCCGCCGAGCGCCTTGCGGAAGCCGCCCGTACTTTAGCCGCCGCTTCGAAAGCGTTGGCCGAAGCCGCAGCCGCGCTTGCAGCTTCAAGTGGATTACCTGCTGGGTTGGAAGGCAACACTGGTGGATCCGACATAAGTGAGAAAACATCTGATGGTCCTAGTCCTTTCCAGCCTAGAGATACGATGGGCCGGGGTTTAAAGACCAGTCGGGAGAATGGTGCCGAGGCCAAGGCCGGGAACGTTGAGCTTGACTACCCTTCGTCCGGTAGGTGTGGCTTCGCGTCTGTAGATCATTTACTCAAGTACCTGCTATAGATGAAGACAGCATGGAGAAGCCGAGCACGTCTGGGAACGATCGAGATCGAAGTATATCACACGGTAAATTATATTTATTTTACGTACCGTATCTTATACTCAAGACTCAAACATAATCGCAACAAATAGCCTCACCTGTCATTACTACGAAAATACCAGAGCCGGTTCACGAAGCCCCAGGGAGACCTAGATTTCAGTATGTAACCGCATTCTTGGGTGGCAAGTCACTGAGCGCAGTATGGCTGGTAGCGTTTTACTCGGAAACGAAGCGGATGTTCTCCCGGCTGTCTGTCAGATGTCCTTAAAACACAGTCGTGTGGTATGCTACATAGTTCCATGCACCGTACCCGCCCTACCGTTTTATCAAAAATTGGTGGGTGAACGTTGAAATTGCCTAAGGTCATTTCTTCTAACAACGGAAAAGCTGGAGCTGGCGACCGATACAACCGTCTTGACGATCAGCAAAACAGCCCCCGACGAGGTTGCCGCCAAAATCGAGATTTTTCGTCGGACCAATCGAGGTATCCTTCTACTTCCTGAAAACGTCTGCCCCGACCTCGTTTTCACGGGTATCAACGATTCGTGTGTGATCCATATGGGCTGGCCGAGTAACCGAGAACTATGTGAGCAAGGAATACCCCTAGATAACCGAGACTTACTGTATGCGCAGATGAACAACAGATTCGAACCCACAACGCACAGTGTTCAACACTAGTAGCGTTTTCTGAGGACAAGTCACTCTACCCGGCCGGCGCAGAGATAGTATCTCGAATGCAACCGGGAACGGTCCGTTACCC
Organism: Ceratobasidium sp. C01; assembly: GCA_025200755.1. Classification (NCBI taxonomy): domain Eukaryota; kingdom Fungi; phylum Basidiomycota; class Agaricomycetes; order Cantharellales; family Ceratobasidiaceae; genus Ceratobasidium; species Ceratobasidium sp. C01. The sequence continues at coordinate 599 of JANWGL010005624.1, read as the reverse complement.
ATTCCTTCAGGGCGAAATTGAGATGATACGCCCTCATTTCCGGAGAAAGTTAGCTGAAGTCCCTTCGTTGTTAAAAGAGCGGATATACCCTGTAGGCTTTAGCATTCTCTTAGAATCTATTGCTCATTCTAGGTGACCTGCTTATAGGAATGGATTGCGGTTCACGGACCAAAGGGCCGCCGCCGCGTCGAGTCTTGGTCTCCGACAATGCTTGTACATCGCGCCAACCTGTATCTTTTGGACGTGCTCCAACTTGCAGGAGATCCCGCCAAAAGGAGCGGTGCCGATAGCTCGACTCAAGTTAGCCTACCGCATGTTTCGGCCGGGTTCATTATCCATAATGGCCTGCAACCGGCCGTCGACGATAGGGTGCTGAACGTCCAGGCGGGCTCACTTCCGCCCCTTACAAAGTCTAATCTCCCTCCCGATGTTACTTCGCTGTCAGTAACTGACGTTATTGTTTGACACCGTGTTGACCGCCGCTTTTTATTTTCAGCAACGACCCAGGGATTTCTCGACTACGCGGCACTTCAGTTTCGACATCTTCTCGGTCTCCTCATCCCTCTCACCCCCTCCAGCCCCAATCCTCTGGGGCGTAC
>JANWGL010005622.1:0-21578 GCA_025200755.1 Ceratobasidium sp. C01 | reverse complement strand
TCTCAATGGTTTAGGGAGCTCCGGGATGTTCGTATTGTTTCAGGTTACAATATCAAGATACATGAGATGCTTGGAGGGAAAGGATTGTGCCCGTCTGATCACTCAATGTCTAGTTTGCGTTGACACCATCGATATAACTAGGCCAGGACTAACTGTGGGACTAGGGAAGTGGGAGTTTCTCTGATTACTCAACTGGGTAGTTTGACTCAAGGTGGACGCCACGCAAAGTCCACCACGTGTTACATGTAACGTTACAAAGTCGCTCAAAATGACGTTGATTTGCGTCTATCAAGTCTCACAACGAGAGTGAAGAAAAACGAAGACCATAGTTTTGTAGATAATTCAAATGCACATCTTTTGGCGTAGGTTTGAAGAGATTTGATGCGGAAACGAAAAAGTAGTAGGGAAAATACTTCAGAAAGTAGCTGGTGGTTATCTGGTTACATGTCAGATGAGCTCACATTGTGCACGATATAACTCTGCAGCAACACCACTATAAATTGAGCAAGAAAATACAAATGTGTACGATACAGTTAGGAGATGATTTCTAGCCCAAAAAGATTCGCTTGATGCCCACCCGAAGTTACAAATCTTCTCATGTGATCAACCACTTTCCGAAGTAGTTTCCCTACTACTTTTTCGTTTCCTCATCAAATCTCTTCAAACCTACGCCAAAAGATGTGCATTTGAATTATCTACAAAACTATGGTCTTCGTTTTTCTTCACTCTCGTTGTGAGACTTGATAAACGCAAATCAACGTCATTTTGAGCGACTTTGTAACGTTACATGTAACACGTGGTGGACTTTGCGTGGCGTGGGGGTCGGCAACCACATATGAACCGGCGACTGCCGGCGTCCAGGTTTGATGGGCGGCTGATAGATCACTCACAGCCACTCACTAGGAAAACAGTCCCAGAGAGTTTGACACTTTGCAGACTCAACCGTTGATTGCAAGGTTTGGACATTCTATGTAAAAGTATTTAAAAACATTGTATTCAAGCTTTCGGTATAAAATAGCTGGAGGTTGTGACCAGGTGGTGCCCTGAATCAATTAATTCTGAGCTCTAATCACATCTGATCCCAAATTTTTTATGCCCGTTTTCTTTAATGGAGTGTCAAATGGAGTATAGTAAAGGTTGGGGGCTTATCGCATATAGCGTATGCGTCGGAAAGTGTTATCAATCTACATGTAGATTAATGTCCATAAATGGAAGTGCAAAGATCAGACACTGATGTAATCGATCCTGCTAAACTCACCCTCCCCTTTACTTAGCCCTGCTGTGTTGGCTTGCGAAGAAGTGCTCGGTGATATGACTAACAGAAGCTCATGCACTGCTAAACGTCGACTTTCGCAGGCTCAAAAAGCCCATTTAGCTCGCCTTCCAACGCATTTATCAAAGAGAACATGTGATTCTCATCAGCGCCAGGTTGCAGACTCAGGGGACAAAGCTAGGGCTACTCAGAACTCACAGAATGACCTCCAAGCTGCCCATATATCTAGCAATTTACTTTGTGTAGCTCCTCGAGACAAGGCTGGGCTGGGGCAATTGGAACATGAGATAAGTCTGCATGAACCAGCTCTGATATCTCAGGAGGAGCGTCAAGACCTGGAGAGTCAATTGGATAGTGCTTTATGTGACCTAGTAGCTGCAAAAGCTGCGCTTTCCATTGCTGAGACTGAAACTGAACATCTGAAGCGCTTGCTTGATACTAGTAAAGCTAGACTTGTGTATCTAGATAATATTATCGCTTTACTTCAAGCAGAGGCTGCTGAAAAAGCGCTCCAAGTAACCAAACACTACAGTGTACTTCAACAGAAGGATTCTTTGATTCAGCGCCTACAATGCCGAAATCGTTGGCTGGAACGCAAAAGTGATGCGTTGCGAAAGAGGATATCCCGCAGGGCAGCACAGAAATCTCGTAGCTCAGCGAACATTCAAAAGAAATCCCAGAATTCAGGCAACCAACGGGCCCTCAAGGATGCACATGGTGCCTTCCTACCTAAAATCCGCGACTTGGTTCGTCAACTAGCTAGTGAGCAGGTCGCAACCACACGCATAGGGCCAGTTATATGCTATGTCGCCAGAGCATTTGGGCTAGAAGTTGTTGATTCTCTTAGCGCACGAAGTGTTTCTCGGATTATGCTTGAAGGGCTCCTGCAATCAAGGATGCAAATTGCTATGGAACTCAATAATGCACCATGTATGTTACTTAAATATCTCCAAAGCATTGTACTTAAGTGTACTGCGTAGATCTTTCCATCTGTAGTGATGGTACAGGGATCAAAAACCAGCAACATGAAGCCAGGCTGATTCGCATGCCTGTGTCAAGTACTCCAAGCCCTTCTGGTGCCCCCAAGCCCCCTCCATTGCGTACTCTAGGTGTTCACAAGGCATCAAATCATACTGCACGCTCACAACTTGAAGGATGGAGACAAACCATCGATTCATGCTGCAATCTCTTGGGGCGGAGCCCTCTTGGCCAAAATCTAGCTGTCAGCAGCGACACATTTATACAGAAGCTACGATGTGTACTTACAGACCACGCAGCAGACCAGAAGCTCATGGTTGAACTCTTAAAGACCTGGAAGGCACAGTCCGACTATAATAGTCGAGGGGAAGCTGTACTAGGGGCAATGAATGAGGAGGAGCGCATACATGCACTTTCTGAGCATCTCAACGCTGCTTGCAGCACAGTAGGCTCCTGGGAGACCCTCTCAGTAGACCAGCAAGCTACTGTGAGACACAACGCTTGGCTAGCACTTACACTAGCTACCGGTGCGGCGGAATTTCAGGCGCTTGGTGAAGCTGAAAAACAAGACGCACATCTTTTGTTCTGGACCGGCTGTGCAATGCACAAGGAAATGAATGCCGTCAAGGGTGGGGCGACTGCTATGGCCAATGCGTGGGTTGAGAAAAAGCTTACGCCGCCAATTCCATTGCGAAATAAGGCCAATGCGGAAAAGAATTTGCAGCTGTCTGGGTCCAAATCTGCAGCCTTGCCCCCTCAGAAATCGGATCCTTCTCGGGGCGCAGTCAAGCTCACAAGCTTGGTAGGTGCAGTGGTTAACAACAAAGATGACAAGGTTGGGCAACAGGATACTTTTAGATACTTTTTTGAGGCAGGTGTATAAACGTCCTTGAAGGTTATTCCAGCTGATGTACCTATCAGACACATCTCGGATACCAGGTTGCGTTTCCCGATACAAGCAACACGCGATATGGATCACACTGTGATGCAGCGGTGGAGCTAGTGGTCTATCGGGACGCATATATTCAGTTCTTCGAGCGAGTACATGATGCTAAATCCGCACCTGGCTTTACAAACATTGAGCTTAACGTGTTCAATGGTTTGAAGGATCCAGGCACCCAAACCGAACTCGTAGTGCTTGCCTTGTATCACCAGGCAATTGGTCGTCCTTACATGAAGCACATGCGAAGCGCAACGGAGAACGCGCTGAACCTGGGCGCGTTTCACGAGCGAGTCAAAAGTCACTGCCGAGCGATTATTGAGGATCCTAATCTACTGCTTGCTCCTGATGCGTCGCCTGAAACTGGCGCCCTAGAAGGCGAGACTTGGGACCGACCAGACCTAATGTATGCTGTCGCTTGTCTTGTCAATACTCTTCCGCATCTGCAGGAGATACTTGTGGCATTTTTCCAAGGGGCCCTTAAAACCTGGGAACGATTTACTACGGAATTCGCACCAGGGAGCACAATCGCTCAGGCAACTCAGGCGCAGCGGGATAGTGTCTGGAGTAGCCCAACAAACGATGCAAGCGAAGGAGCGCTCGGGCAATGCCGCCAGATGCTACGACGCGCACCGACAATGTCCGACAACCAGCGAAATGCTCGGGTCATGTGGGTACAAAATAATACCCATAGTTTCGCCCAAGCCAATCTTACTGAGGGTGTCGACTTATATATACGAAAGGAGGCGCGTTTAATCGACGCTAGTGGTGATTCGCATAAGGCTAGACTCGCCCAGAACAGCGCATGGGAGAGCCGAGCGGAGGGCAATCGTCTCAAAAAATACAAAGCAGACAAGCGCAGAGCAATAACAAAAGAAAAGCTTGCGGCGATTCAAATCCTGGGCAAGGCAACTTTGGAGGACCTTATGAAGCTAACAGTTCGCCTTCTGGACGAGCAGATCGACAAACTTCGTGAGACCGACCGAGGACTAATTCAGCCCAAGAGCAAGATTGGGAACAAAAGATCGAAGGCCGAGGCAATAATAAAGGCATTGGAGCGGTATTCGAGCTTACAAGATGAGGTGGAAATTGACAGTGAAGCCGAAAACGCGGATGCGGAAGACGCAGAGATGTCTGACGCCGAGAGTGAAGAGGACACAAGCATGGACATTGACTCATATAATGTTTACTAGGCAGCTTTTTTTTCACTCAAGTTTTCGCTATTTTTATACTATTTTTTCTAGTTAAGATACATAATGCTACATGGTAGACACGGAGAGATAATTAGAGAGCATTAGATTTCTGTTTCAAGGCAAGTCCGCATTTGGGAATAGTCACGTGACTGGACATCGCGATCCTATCGGTTGCCGACCCCCACGTGGCGTCCACCTTACAAGATAAGTGAGCAAGCGCCGAGTGCATGGCTTTTTGCAAATCGCTGTAATGGTCATCAACTCGGGCTTATAGACCACACCAATCTTCACAATAAGTAGTACCTGCTTCGTAGTTCCAGATGTAGGCCAGAGAATCAATCGATCCGTATACCAGGTAACCCTTTTTATCTGGGTGACTGCGTTCTCATGAGCATAAGTACTTAAAGTGAGCCAGCTCCAAATGCAGGGCACAACGTGCTTACAAGATTCCAAGGCTAGTTGCACACAGCGGAGTATGAAACACATATAAACATAATCGGACACAGAATTTGCACAAGTTCTGCTGAGCGTACTTCTGGAGAGACAATAATATTCGCCAATTGAAACCGGTTGATGTTTTCAATAGTAAATCTGCTTTGTAAGTATACGGTGTACTACTGTACCCAAAATCCATTGCCAGACTGTCAGCTGAACGCCAAAAGCTGTAGAAGCTAATAGAAGATGCGAATTTTCTCTAATTCTCTTTTCGGCACCAAGTTTATTCTTGCTCATTTCTGGGCTTCGCGCTGGGTCGCAAAAACTAACTAAGCGATCAAATAGGAGCGGCCGAGGGAAGAGAGAAAAGGAAACGGGCGGGGAGGAAGTAAACACATAGCGGAAGGATGGGAGGACCAAACTAGGCCTAGTAAAAAATGGAAGCGTATCTAGAGTATTATTTGAAGGTCAGCGCGAGAGCGCGTACACGTCTGAGCCATAGTATATAAGGATACCCAGCTACGTAGATAACAGGGTCAAATATATGCTAGGCGCGAGACGTAAACGATCAGTTCTTTTGTAATCAAAATAAGGGAAGAACGGTAAAAGTATGAACGGCAAACCTCAACCCAGGTGAAAGTACCGCCGAGTGAAAATGAGAAGGGGAAAATTATGCCCCCGGTATCAAAAAAAAGAATAGGTTTCAGCTTTACTATTCTGCAAAGCACCAGTGAGAGTATGACGAGTCAAGTCGTATCCATTGATCCTCGGCACCTTGTGTCCTTTTCTGGTCGACGCAGGTTGGTGCGGTATTATACTGTCATATTGAATTTAGCTAATCGAGTTGTTGGGTAGTGCAAATAGTTGAGATATCGGGAATATGGCACAGTTGTACTTCATATCCAGTCCTACAATACATATAGTTTTGACTCACCAGGGAGGGTAAATTGCCATCTTGCACATCCGCAATCAGTCTTACGATTTACGAGCTTGACAAACTACGGAATTGTAAAGAAATTCTTCATTTACCACAAACCGCATCTTTGGCTCCAGAGGTGTTCAGGGGATGGATAGGCGGACGAGAAATAGGAAGAATATGTTGATACCTCCATGCGTGAGGCCTATCCGTGACTGCTCCGTTCACGGCGACCATAAGTCCACGGCGGTCTTCCTATTTTCGTCGATTTGACATTCGCACACGGACTCTCAAGGATCGAGCAATCGACGACAATTTTAGGGAAGAAAAAATGGGTAGGCATGTCGTGGGAATTTTATTGGATTCAATGAACAGATCTCCTGGGAGTCACCTCAGTAAAACTATTATATTATCATGGCAGGAGGGCATATTAAATCGCGTATTACCCCGGCAGGTGCCCCCGATTTTTTACCCATTCTTTTGAATTATCACTATCGGCACAGCCCGTCCGTTGAGGGGACCGACCGGCTTACTGCGTCGCCGCCTGCCTAGCTCGCTCCTTGCGTTTGCCCTACGCATTACAGCTGTGCCGCAAGATGACAAGCACCTCACTACGGATTCAATACTCTCGGGGTGGGTGAATGCTAATCAATGGTATGGATGTATGCAATAGCGCGACCGCTTCCCTTGCGCTCGCTGTAATATCATTGCCGCTGCGGCAAATGAGAATGGGCATTCAAAGCAATTGAATTCAATGGTGTGCTATTAGCTACTGTATTCACACACATTCCAATAGGAAATCGTGTTTGAGCTCATTGTATTATCATGCACCGCAAGAGATGATAATTCATCTGGACCAGAACGGCGCTCGTTGTGATTCTAGTACATATATGCTGCGCTGTGCTGCTGGAATGCTAATACAGACACGGTATTATCGTTAGACTTCACCCCCCCTGAGGACCCTCCCGACGGTTATGACCTTACTCGGCTTCCTATCAACGAATGGTCCTGCCTGGTTTGGTGGATCGACAACTGGACTCTGTCAATCAGGGGCAGCATGACGACCCTAAGACGTCTGAAGCGCCGCAAGGGTGTAGCGAGTCTTAGAGAGCCACCCGAAGATGAGCCAACTGTTGACTGAGCTGATGGGCTTGAAAATATACCCGAGCTCGTGCCTTCCTATCGGCTGGCGAAGGGCAAAAATAAGACTTGTGGAGGGGCCAAGCCTAAGCGCAAACACCACGCTCTTTTTGGGACCTCTATTGCGAATTCAGGGACTGGTCACGAGTCTAGTAGTGTGTGGTCAGTTCAGTTCGATGGTACTGTCATGGAGCCGGCCCCTTGATGTAGCAGTGCAAATAGGCTATTTCGGCTTGCCACTACGCCCCTATCTCCGTCCCCGCCGCTCAGCGCTCAAGGTTCTAATACATGAGTCCCTCCTACCGAACATCCATTCTCTCGACCATCCCTGCCCTCGCTGGCTCCTCTACATCGAGCATACAAGTGCGTTAAACTACTTCGTCATGGTTACAAGAGACCCGGCGCTTCTGGCACAGTGGAACGTGGGCAGCTTGGTCTTCTCGACCGCGATCTCACACGATGGCACCCAAGTCGTCTCTGGCTCAGGAGATGGCTTCGTCCGGGTCTGGAATATAGGCACTGGGCAACTCATGCTTGGGCCTTTGGGTGGGCGTAGCAAGTTGGTTCGGTCTGTAATTTGGTCACCAGATGATACTCGTATCGTCTCTGGCTCGGAAGGGTGTACCATCTGTATTTGGGACGCTCGAACCGGTGCCCTGATACGCGAGATACTTAAGGGGCATACCAGCACGGTCTGGTCGGTGGTTTTTTCTCCCAACGGGACTCACATCATCTCGAGCTCGGGGGACAAGACCATCCGCATGTGGGATGTGATCACTGGCGCTCCTGTAGGCAAGCCCCTCCGGAGACATACTGGCAAAATATTCTCGGTGGCATGTTCACCCGATACCACTCGCATTGCCTCGGGCTCGGACGATAAAACCATCCGCATGTGGGACGCACACACCGGCGCTCCGATAGGGGACCCACTCAAGGGACATACTAGCACGATCTACTCGGTAACTTTCTCTCCAGACAGTGCACGAATTCTCTCCGGCTCTAAGGATTGGACTATCCGTATTTGGGACGCATGCACTGGCGACCCTATAGGCGTGCCGCTGAGGGGGCATACTAGGACAGTATCCTCGGTAGCGTTCTCTCCTGATACGACCCATATCGTATCTGGCTCGTGGGACAAGACTATCCGTATGTGGGACGCAGACACTGGTGCCCCCATAGGTGCGCCGCTCTTGGGACATACCAACGAAGTCAACTCGGTGGCGCTTTCCTCCGATGGAGCCTGTATTGTCTCTGGCTCCGATGATCAGACCATATGTGTATGGAAAGTGACACATAACGTATCCTCGGCCGATATGGCGATCGGTGCTCTGGCAAGTTCCTCATTAGCCTGCTTCCCGCCCCAGCGTCTAACTATCTCAATTGGTAGACTCCGCTCACATTAAACACGAGCATTAAGACTAAGGTTAGCAGATTGATCATAATTGATGTTCATGCTGGACTTGCTAATCGCCATATGGAAGAATGTACTATCGCCTGGTATGCCGATATTTGAAAGGGTAAGCGCAGGATCATTATGCTTTGTGTGCTTCAATTTATTGACCAAATCTCGGTAGAGCCCATCTGCATCAGATAGGATCACTGAGGTATTTATGCGAGCTTCGACCTCTACCTATGCCTCCCTGCATACTCATATATCTTAATACCACAGAACGAGCCTTCGTTCGACATGGTGACGCGTGAAATGGTAAGCGCAGTCCGTATGTATTGTCCACTGGTGTTATCCTTACGATTCCTTTAGTCGGTTGTGGAAATGTTTGAGTGTCTTGTTAAGCACGGTTGTGTTGATTTTACCCTATCAATCGACGCCAATCAAAGCTTTGAGGTGATTGCTTCAGGTGGCTTTGGCGATGTGCGACGCATGGTATTGGCAGACGGAAGCGTTGCTGCACTCAAGACCCTGCGGCTACACATATTGCGTGACAACGGCGTTAAGGCTTTAAAAGTAGTTTCTCTCCTTTCTGTATTTATTATTCGATAGACTGATGACGACAATATTCGCTAGCGCGCTGTTCGCGAGGTTTACATTTGGTCGAGGCTTCGACACGTTAACGTGCAAGAACTGCTGGGTGTTATTGTCTTCCAGGGTGCGCTGGGCATGGTGTCTCGGTGGATGGAGAAAGGAAACCTTCAAAAATATCTTACAGTTTGCCCGGACGTAAAACGGCATCCGTTGGTATGTCTGCCACAATTAGTTACTTGTTCTCTCTCAAACCTTCCTACAGTGTATGCAACTGGCTTTAGGCGTAGTTTATCTCCACAATATCGGGATGGTATGAATGAGTTCTCTTGTGCACGTTGATCCATTACTGACATGGGGATCGTAGATACATGGCGACCTTAAAGCAGTGAGTCCTTTACCGCTCCTTTAGCTGGACACGATATACAATTTACCACTACCCTTATCTAGAGCAACGTACTGGTATCAGATGACGGTATACTCAAGATCAACGATTTCGACTATGCGATATTGCCTGATACCTCGCTTCAATTCTCTGCAACGACTAGAAACGGGGGAGGAACACTGCGGTGGATGGTGAGTACTCGGTCAAGGTCATAGGTATTTCCTTAATCGTGCCCAGGCGCCTGAACTCCTCCAACCTGAGGACGAAGCCGAGGACGCGGAAGTGGATGAAGAAGAAACAGTCCCGGCCCCTGTCACAAGGAGCCAACAGGCCGACGTATATGCGCTTGGAATGGTGCGTCTTTCCAACTCGGTCTCATTTACACACAACGCTCATTCTGAATCTTTTAGACAATGCTGGCAAGTGATCGTGTTCAAGTAACGATCTTATGATCTAATATGACACAGGAGATTCTCACTGGCAACGTCCCGTACGCCGAATACAAAAAGGACATGGATGTTTATCATGCGATTAGCGCACAACGCCCACCGAGGCGCCCGAAACGACTCCCTTTGCCTAATGCGATAGAAGAACCTATGTGGACACTTCTTCTGACTTGTTGGAATCACGACCCTTCTGCTCGTCCGGACGCTTCCTCGGTTCTTACATCAGTGGGTCGTTTAGTTGTTTTATCAGATCATAGATTATAACCACTTCACTATCCAGCTAAAATCCCTCGTCGCTTGACTGCATATTGTGCACTGAGACTAGTTACCGACCCCCCTGGATTCTTGTAGATACGTGTGTTAGTCTGTGTCTATTGCGGTTTGCTACGTATAAGGCTGTGCTTTCACCTCTCCCGTTGGAGCATATTTTATTTTTCGTTTGAATTTCCATTCGTATTTTATGAACCAGCAGTGGCATATTTTGTAGCCTAACTAGTAACACCCACGTGTATGCTACCGTGTCTATTACCCTTAATGCTCTTACGTCGTCGGCGATTATCTGTCGACCACGTGTGCGCTATATTTTGTATCGCTGCATGTCTAAGCAGTCTATGAGGGCTTACTACTAAATATCGTAAGCTTCAACGAAACTGAAGTGTTTATACCCATTTTGTGTGACGTTAGCAAGGAGACAGCAGCGCACGATGAGGTTCAAGAAGTAAAACATTTGGCGATGGAAGATCACGTGAGACGACGGCAGATTAGATAATGACCGACTCAGACGTCACTTTGCCCACCCGACCATTGCAAGTCGCGGATAATAACTGTCTGTCCAGGGTTGAACCGCCTTCCTTGCCCTCCCTGGCTGCTCGCCGGGCATTCTGCTACTCGAAACGCATCGAACTCGATGTTCATGGAATTACACACCCATCTTCCCCGTTCGCGGATTCTGTGAAGGTAAGTATCTCCCGAGCTGTCCTCCGAGCCGTAGCTAATATTGATCGTTTAATTAAATCCGCATAGGTTACAATATAGAACAACCCCTAGGATTTTTCTTCCACAAGAAGTAGCGGGAGTTTCTCGCATGTTTGAGAGGGACGGTGAGTCTAACTACTTTTTTGTGTCGCCTATACTATCTTGTAGGCTAATGTCTTTGTTTCATGCTGTTCGCACTAGACTCGTTATCATATTCACATGCGATTCAAACAAAGCGGACTCAGGTTTCGGTTATTGTTGCTTCCAAGCTATACCTTGTTGCGGTGTTCCCATCCGATTCGCCTTTGTCAATCATGGGTCTTCCTTGCCACCAGTGGACGATGTCCCTTAACGATTGGCTTTTCATCGTTCACGCTCCGCAACCCTTCGGCCGGGCAATTTACACTCTCAGCGAACTTCGAAACCGCGCACGGCACTCGGATATTCTTGTGCATTCTGGGATCTGCCTACAGTTCTCGTGGCGTATGTGGAATTATAGCGGGACGAGAAGGCCAAATCGGCGGGCCGAGACGGTATTGCCAACCTTGCTCACGTTGGATGCCCTGTTCTCACCGATTGCTAGATTCCTCCAGAGTTCTCTCTGAGCTTAGAATACCCTTCCGGAAACCTCTTTTCACGCGTACTCCCAGCCTTCCTCGAGAAAAGTTATTTTTCTCTCGACCGAATCGTTCGCAACCAAGTCTGTGGGAGCGAGGGCCAACTTGGAGGATACGGTAATCGTTTCGGTATGGGGGCCGTGGCCGCTACGGATCTCTGTTGGAGTGGTATTAGCGGAATCGGTGCTAAGGCGCGAGCTCGGTCCACTTCTGGCTGTCCCACTCCTGAACGTCTCCAACTCCTCTCCCACGCTGGATTATCGCGCCCCGCCCCTTCGGTTCGAATCAGCTCTTGATGTCCAACAAATACGCTCTTCGCTGCTCGGTCGATTTCGCGGCCAAACTCTCCCATGAAATCTCCTACGCCGACCCCAGTCTAACCAGCTTCTAACCCACTGCTCGCGAGAATCTGCGAGAAAGAATACGTCCATATTCGTTGATTGTCGACGTTTCCCAGAGGCACCCTTCCCCCATTCCTGGGCATTTTTCGAAACAAAGCGGAGCCAGCGTTGAGTCGAGGCGAGAAGGGGGTTTGCTGAAGCGTCAAACATGCCCAGTACTCCGGGGGAGGCCCGTGGTTCGACCTTTGCTGGTGATGACCAATACCGCACCGCCCAATTTGGATTCCTCCTCGAGCTTAGGTCCGGCTCTCGCTTTAGACGGCGTAGCTTCTGTTCCTCCTACCACTCTCTTCAATTGGTCTCCTTGTTTACTAGACTCTGTGCAGGCTACTCGCGGCTCGTTGTCCAGGCAATAACCATCCGTCTTCTTTTCGGCTCGAGGCGATGAGTGTTCGATTCGTACCATTTTTTGCATATCCGTTCCACATGTTGGCACCAGTTGTTTTCATGTTGTACCTTTCTGGGTTTATTTCCGGCGGCTATTGTCTTTGCTTTGTTCCTCCTAAACGATCTGAATTATTTTATCCACAAATCTATCTGACGTTGGGTCAATGTGGTGCGCATGAAGTGGTATGCGATCTTTCAACATGGAACGAACGCGAAGACTTGAATGCATGAATTGTATATTTCTTGCCCGACGCGAGACAGCCGTACAAACAAGAACAGGTTTCGGCCTCGAACGTGAGCGACCTAGAATAATATAATATAATCGTCAATATTTATCAAGCATGCCGATGTGTTGCCCAGATTCCTTGCAACGATTTATCCCGAAATTTCATACGGAGAAACTTATAGCTCTCTCATCTAGCGAACTTTTGCCTGAATAAATCTGTTTGTTGAGTTGACAATGTTGGACCTACGTTTTTAGGTCCCGGGTAAAGTTAACTTGAGCTGGCGGTTTCCCGGGCTCTTACTGTTGGAACCTGGTCGCCTACACTAACATGCGGTTTCAAGGCCTCGGGTATAGAAAGACTAATGTATATAAGATAATAAATAAAGAGGGTTGATATTACTGCGGGACTACAGGAGAAGAGATAGATGAAAGAGAGATGAGGTAGACGGCGCAGAAACGCGCCTTATATGCTCTAGAGACAAGTCGCTCGAGTCATAGACTCGAGCCTGCGCAGTCACTGCGCATACAGTGACTCGGTACATGCGCTTGACTCGATTACAGGTGTACGCATACGATGCCAGAACACCCTACTAACTAGTTATTTATACACTGGGTTCCTCTATATGCCAGACGAAACTCTAAGTATCAAGGATCTTGTTTCGTGCAGGTACGATTGAACCTCAGTCGTGGGAGGACCTTTTGCGGGCTAAAGGTGATTTGGCAGCGCTTGCCCCTTTGTACGCCCAATTGAAGGCATCTGTTTTTTTTTCAAAAGTGAATACCAGTGCAATAGTAATGGATAGACCGGCGTTTCCACTTATTGGAATCAAGCCTTTTTTAATAAGTTTAGTACTCCAGCTTCGCCTTTCTGCTTTATGGCTCGACTCCTCGGGTACATTTGTGCCATCGCTCGAAAATAGTGGGAATATATGTTGGTTGGTTTCATGTGCGCCTTGTTTCTGTCCTTACGCTGGCTGTTTCTGCTTAATAGCTCCTCATTCTTTCACCTGGGGTGTACGAGTATACAATTAAATATCTTCGCTGCTGACCTCCAGATCCACACCCGCGGAAAGAAAAAGATGTGGATTCCGGGGCTAGAAATAGGTTTCCCGATAGGTAAAGGCTAATTGTCGTGCCAAACTACCTGCGCTGGCACGTTTGATATTCCGAAGTGATGATTCTCGAGTCCTTTTAAGAGTTCCCTACCGGGTCACTCGTAATTCCATATCACGAAGTTTCTTGCCGCCAATTGTGTGTCAATTTCTTACACTATAGTTTCTACGTTCAAAATAGGGTCAGTCGATGATGCATAAATGCTCCAATAGGATCAGGAAGTAGGCTCGATGGGATGTTATTTGACAGTGGGCGACCAAGCTTCCCCCCGTATATGCTATAACTGGCGCGGTCAACCCGAAACCATACGTATTACAGAATGACATCTTCCTCTATTGGTAACATGAAAAGCAAACCTCGGGGGAAATGAGTCTTCTTTGACGGCAATTGCACATGTACAGCAGTCGGTCCACGAGATATATATTTGGTCTTGATCTTGGTCATGTCCTCTTGACCATCCCTCGTTCCACGCTTTGCACCCCGCCCTTGAATGTTGCTCTAACGATCGGGTTGGATTTCTTACCGCTCGGCCTAACGCAAAACTAGCTACGAGAATTAAAAACATGTTTCGACCTTCAGCTTACCAACAAAGCATCATATCGCAAGTAACTCGACACCACAATTTGCACCAAAAACCGATATAATTAGGAGAGACGACACCACGACGGAGCTATTACATGCAACGTAGCTAAATCCGGGGGTTTCGAAAACTCAGGGCTCAAAGGCACTGCGAGTACCACGGGTTAAGTACCGTGCAGGTGAATGGGGACACGCAGGTCGTTGCACCACTCCAGCCATTGCCTCCGCACTATTGAAAGTAAAGTCAGTAATGGAACGAGTCAGTGAAACTACGTGGTAGGAACGTACCTGGGCGTAGTGAGCGGCTCCGGTTGTGGCCTGCGAGATATTTAGTAAGTGGAGAATATTTGTCAGACGGGTCTACTTACCGGAGGCGCAGCAGTAGTGGTAGTCGATCCGCCTCCGCCTCCTCCGCCACCGGTAGTCGTATATGTCGACCCAATATCGCCAAACTTGATGTTTGAGTAAGTAACCGAAGCATCCGCATTGTTCGTCTCTACGTCCTTAGGTACACCCGAGTCCGTGGAGCACGTCCCGCGAGTAACGCCTGGGCTGGATGGGTCGCCTCCGACGGGATAGTCCGAGTCGAGCCAAAGCATGTTCGCGGCATGATCGTCCCAGATCGACATGACGAGAACCATGCCGCGGTCGAATGCACCGCCCATGTTCTTGAAACCTCCCTTATTAGCGAAGATGTTCGTGTCGCTGAACGCGGTCTTTTGAGCGGTGCAGAAAGCCTCGGTGACTGAGTCGTACGCGTCCATTCCAGGGATATTGACCTTGCTGTTCTGGATGACATTGCCGTTCTGAACATAGATCCTGCGAATTTCGGAGAGCGCGCCAGTCGCAGTGCCATCGGCCGTGATGAACTGTGTGACAACCGTGATCTTGCTTCCGCTGTCGACCGTCAAGCCCTTTCCGTAGAACGTGCGGTCGCCCATGCGGAACGAGTTGAAGTCGCATCCGGCGGGGTCGCAGTAGCCTGACTGGCAGTCCGCACCGGAGCACCGGGTCTGGCCTTCGACGGTGCAAGGGTGAGGGGTATATGCGGTAGCGTCCGAATTGGCTTCCCAAACATCCATCTCGTTACAGCAGGTACCGTATTGGCCCGTGCCAGAGTTGGCGTCGTTGCTAGCGCCGGTCCAGCCAATCGTGTTGGCCTAAAAGATAGGTGTCAGCCGGCACGAAGTTGAATAAAGATATCATAAACTCACCTCGCCGTTGATGAACTTAATGTCACGAGGGCATTGGGCATCGCAGTAGCCAGTCCCGTACTTCGCACCCGCCTTGTTGCCCGAATACTTCGACATCCCACCGTCCGCCGCCATTTCTGAGAAGTAGAGCGCTCCGTTCAGACCGCACGGCAAGTTGGACACATCGACGTCGAACGTAAACTCCTGGTTCTTGACCTTGAACATTTCGTATGTCGAGTCGTCTTTGAGGAGGTATACACGAGTCCCGACGTTCGCCCCGTTCGAATTTTTCGTGACAAACTTGAGGGTCAACGCGTTCCCGCTCGTCGTGATACCATAAGTCGCACTATAATCCGCTCCGTCCAACGCGCAGTTCTTCGCGCAGGTCGTTGGGTCCGGGCAGACCGTCGTGTTCCAAGCATTGCCGGTATAGCAGTTTGTATAACCCTGGGTGTTGTGTACCCAGCGCCAGTTCGAGTCGAGTACGACCTTGCCAGAGGACTGAGTAACGCATCCGCCGGACTTGGTACATTTTTGCCAGGGGAGAGCGGGGTGGGTTTCGGTCGTCAGGGTGCCGACTTGTTGAGCCTGAGCACCTAGACTGCCTAAGAGACCAAGAGCGAGTAGTAAAGAGGTAGTCATATAGAAAAATCCAAGCTGTGGAACGATACTTTTAGCAGACAGTGAGCGTCGTTTATATACGAGTTTGGGCGGTGAAAATCCGGCCCTGCTCGACCAAGTTTGCCACTAGCGCACAGTCACCTGTTTCGTTCGACTAGACCGCCTACAGACGGCACCAGGGGTCAGAGGAATCCATTTCGGCGCCAAGGAAATCTGAAATTGCCAGAATAGATAATTCTCGGCCTATAGAGAAGCACGATATGCTGACCAGCCCGGCATCTACCCCAGGGTTCCAGTGCTCTAGGATGGAAAGGTTCTATTCAATCTCAGTTGATTGACCACCCTGTGTTTTCTTCATCTGGGCCTTGGAACATTATACCATTGGTCGATTGCGAGTGGTTTCGTGTGTACGCAGCACCAGTCTGGGCCTCGCCGCCGTCGCGCACGGCCCATAGTTAGCTACAGGGTTAACGCATACCCGATCCCAGGTAAAGAGAAGTAGTAGAAATGCAACGAAGAAAGCAATCTTGGTCGTTCAGTATGGCGCCAGCCGGGGAATATGCCAAAAGGAGAACAAGACCTAGAACAGTCACGTGACAATCACGAAAATATCGGTCAAGGGTCGGCTGCGAGGTGATCGTATCTTGTCGTGCTTCGAAGTGCCCGGATCATAAAAGAGGTTCTAGCGCGTTGGCGCCGAGTCTACCTCGGGAATCGAGACGTGGATGCTAAGGGTCGGTATGCTAGAGACGGAGGGTACTGGAAGCATACAGAGGATAAGGACTCGAGTGGAAGGTTCGTTGACAAAAGTGGAGTAACCTAATCACAACTGTGTTTGTCATTTCTAGAAGAAAGATCTGATGTGTCGGTTACATAGAACCAGCGATACCAACGAATAACGTCGAAATAACCCCGCAGTGGAGGAGGGGGGCCAAAGTGTTCTCGGTGGTCGTTGCGTTATATAGCCAGACAAGGGTTCATGCCAATAATTGAATTGACACTGATTGCGCCACAGCTCCGGGGAGATTGATTCGAGCCAAACAGACCAGAAACCCAGGTGTGCCGTGTCAATACAACTGCTATAGAGTTTTTTTCCATCCCGTCAGCGTCGGAAAAAGGTGGCAACAATCTACCGAGATTTTCGGAGCGATAAGACGCATAGGGCATCCAAACTAGTGAAATGTGAACCGCGTTGGATAATCTGCCAGTAGTTTCTCCGACAATGGCTGGTACAGGTGACAGAGGACGGGGCTCGAATGACACAATTCTCCACACATGCTGATTAGTCAGCATTAGACATCAAACGCGGGCGTGCTTCCGCCTGGGCTGGCTTGCTTAAGTTGATTCGTTGGATCTATCCCGTTGGGATGCTCCCGAGGTGTCAGCGATGAACGCTCTTAACTGTTATTTATCTCGGAGTATAACAGAAGGGATCTCTTTCATTCAACCAACATGTATGCGAGCCTACGAGATTGGCCCTTAGCGCAAGTCCTCATTAATTCATCGGTGCGGTGGTCTCACTTCGCGAACTGTTTATGCTATACTTTTCTGTTATTATGGGCCAGCCAACCTTGCACATCTCACCACTGGGATTCACTAACGAGCGGGCCAACTGTAGTAAGTACGATACCATTGGCGCATACAACATCCACTACACGGCAAAATATAGGCCCGTAATTCGGGCGTCCTGGTATAAGCGTTTATTCCGAAGCGCCAACGGTAATTCAGGTGAGCTCGTTATGGCTCGCCTCGGCGAATCTCGTATATCACCACCCAGGTCCGTCTTTACTACCCATTTCGTGAGAAAGGTGGACTGAGAGAACGTAGCAGAAAGTATTATGGTTGGGAATGGACCTTACTTCTTCGCACAAGTGGTTCCATCACGTTTGCGTATTCACCGAGTTGCTCCCTGCATAATTCGGTCTTAGCGGAGCACAGGTCATGTGGATTATGAGAAGCTTAAACGTAGCTGTGCAGCACCTTGGGCGGTTTAATTTTTTTAATGGAGCAAGGAGAGCACTCCCGGCGATGCCGACAACAGGCATCAGGGGGCTGGTCACGAACACGTCGGAAGTCCAGGAAATTTGAAAGATCCTTTGAAAGCCGCGAATTCAAGCCTACTTGTCCGTCCATGATCGCGGGCAACTTCGGTCGACAAGACGACTATATGCTTCCTCGTCGCTAGGTGGCGTTACTGCAGTTTTCTAAAATCCATGCACTCGGCGCCTGAGAAATTAAATAATCCCGAACTTCACAAGACTCGCAGAGAGGGCAATAATCAATGAATCAAGACGAAATATAGGTCGTTGGAGTCGCACGGTCCACGCGGAGGGCATTGCGTCCAAATTGGGGCGAAATTCCTAGGGTCTGAAAATCGACCCCCAGAATTTCGCCCCAATTTTAACGCAGTGCCCCTCGCCTGGATCGCGCGACTCCAACGATCTATGTTTCGTCTTGATTAGTTGAGTATTACCCTCTCTACGAGCCTTGTAAAGTTCGGGATTATATAATTTCTCAGGCGCCGAGTGCATGGATTTTAGAAAACTGCAGTAAGGCACCAAGGTGTAAATTAAACAACTTGCCCTTTCGCTGTGTAGGAAATTGCCTATGTGACCCATTCTAGCGAATCTTTTCGGGCAGTTGCGTCCTTTGTGGAGATTACCGAATGCGCTGTCACAATTTGTTTGGCCTCCATCCTTTCTGTTCCAAATTGGGAAATGCTTAGATGTGCCCTGAATTGGCAATTATCCCAGGTGGCAACACTTCGCACGCGCGACGCTCTTCTCCTACTCCACCATGTCTAGCGCAACGCTTAGTATTGAAACTCTGAAACAAATTGTCTATCACGTATTTTTGCCCCCAAAGTTACCTCAACAAGGTCCAGACGAGGAGTTGGAGCGTCAAATTGATGCTGAACTATGTCACTTGGTAATTGGCTCGCTCGCCGTTTACCGAAGGCATGAGAGCTCCGAAACCTCTGAATGGGCCCAAATCGATAAGATGCTGAGGATACTCTCGCAAACGGTGAAAGCGCCTCTCGAGAAAGCTGTACTTGCACAGCGGTTGGCCCAGATGCAGCTTGACGGTCGGTAATTTCTTCTCATCTTGTACGAAACTTACGCCAACCATTTCGACTCTTTTAGACACATTGGTACTACCGATTCGAGCGCAGAATGCAGCTATATTAGTTCGAAAGCACGACTCGAGTACTGTGTTTGAAGTTTTCGAAGTCCAGCCACCGACTGCGGACGTAATGTCGACTCCTGGGAAACTTGTCCGGTCTTTCCCTGGGCCAGCTGCTGAGGTCCCGAACAAGATCGCGGAAACTGGTCGCTTTGTCAAGGAGATTGCAAACTTCCTATCCCAAATGGATTCCGAAGTGATGGACGAGTCGGCGGCGACCACGAAGAAGGCGGGTTCAAATGTTCTTGAGGCCCGGGATTCGGCTCATCCCCACTATATCTCCGAACTCTTCCTTGGAATTATACGTGGTATGGGAAAAGAAATACAACCCCGCCGTGTCATCAAGCGGCTTGCCGACGAAGTCCTCTGGTTTGATGCTTACCAGCCTTGGCGTCGCTCTCCACTGTGGCTTATCATTCGTGTTGCTCTTCAAACCACGTTGGCATCGGCGAACGACTACAAACATTTTATGCTCTTTTTCCAAACTCGGATCTTGCGCTACTGTCTCAAATTCGACTCGTTCCCGAGTGAATTGCTCTTTGCCATGCGGGTGAAAATGTCGCGAAGGTTTCGCAAGGTTCAGGACTCGGCTCCTGATTTTCTTGGCGTCTCATTGGAGGACATGTTCGACCAAGCGGAGAAGGTTCTACAGAGTCGGTGGAATAAGGTGCAGGAAGATCAGTCTCAGCCACCGGCGTGGATGCCGGAAAGTTTTGATATGGACGAGGCTACGATTCAGTCCCTCCCGCACTCCCGCGCATACCTGGATCACGTACTCGACCGACGCCCGCAACACTCCGTCCCTCCCCCCTTCAATCCGAACCCCCGGTCCCGCCTTGTGGACATCAAAGATTTTACTCAGTTTACTCCGTCTGCACTTTCTTCAGCGTTTGAACGTAGCAAACATACTGCCCTGTTCGATTTTGAAACTTCCGTGATGCGTCATCTCTCGGATTGGACCGGCGCGAACTTGAAAAACGCATCTGCCTGCAGTATTATTGCCGCCTGTTTGGCCCAATACACCTCGGCTGCACGAACTCAATATATGGCGGATGCTGTGGACCAGTCTATGATGGTACTTACGACGATGGAACTGTGGGTAGCTCTGGATAAACTGGCGACATCGCAGTGTCCTCTTTTGCTCGATTACTCCCCAGAAATCCCCGATCAGTTTCTTGAACCTCTCTTGATCCGTTCTGCCAAGGACGTCGAGCGAACGAACGAGATTCAAGGATATATTCGCCGGCGAGATTTTGTAGCCCAGACCTGCGGCCGGGGTTCGATATTCTCGAACAAGCCTTCGCATAATTCGCTTCCTGTACGATCCTTCCGCCAATCTCAGGTCCTCCAAAAACTCAAACAGGATATCTTGAGCGATGCCACCGCCAAACGAGAGCAAAGGATCAAAGAGATGAACAAGATCAACGAAACCCATAGCCGTCTAGTCCAGCAGGCTAGTACTCTGACATGCATCTCCTCTCAGGGCGGACTGCGAAAAGGAGAGCATCGAAAGAAGTGCGAAAAGTGTCAAATAACTCGTCGGGCATCTAGTCTCAAAATCCAAGTCCACGAATGGCCACTCCCTCAAGATACACTTGCCGCCGAGACGATTGTTTTTGAGCTCAAGTGCCCAGAGCCGTTCCGAATCTGGCGCGACACTACGTACACCATTATTTGCGACCTCGGTCAAGCGGAGCGTGGCGAGCTAGCTAGCCCATTTCGACTACTAGCTGATTACGATGGGCTATCTACTTGGTCTAAAAACCTCAAGAACACTACGCCAAGGATTGTGATGGGCTCCACTACAAAATCATTCCTACAGACACACTATGCGTCTGTCAAGGCCCCCACAACCCAGGACAAAGTCTGCGTTAACCTGGGCTTAAAATTCGAACTCTTCGATACGAAAAACCACAGGTGGGCCTCAGGTCCGTTTACCAGCGTAACGGCAGTTAGCTACGGGACTTTTGAACTCCCCGCGAATAGCTTGTATCACCATCTCAGTTACGCGCTTCAGTCGACCGAGCATACATCCAATCAGGTCATCGCAGATCAGCACGCATGTCCAATCGACTTGAGCCTCCATGAACACATTGCTTTTGGGACACTTCGGGCCGGGCCATATCTTCAATGGATGAACATCGTGCGAGGTCTTGAAGAAAACTGTTTGACGTTTAGTCGCGAAGAGGTGAACCTGTTGCATAGTCAGGCGGCCTGGCAAATCGGTCCATTGTCACCCAATGGTCAGGTTCGCGAGTGGCACCTAGATCTTGTGGACCCAAATTACGGGCGGCTTTTGATCGCGCAGTCGCACGATATGGTTCAGCGCGTGAAAACCAACTGGTTGGAGTCAGCGACCGTTAGGACTGCCGGTATGTACTAGCATTGTGTTTCACGCATCTCCCTGATATTTATATCTACTCTAGTGCTCCTCGTCACACGTCTACTTTCCTCCGCGCTTGATCCCATTGTTATTCAAGGATCATATGATTTTCTGCGAGACACTCGGGCTGTAGCACTGGATTGGCTAAGTGAGCTCTCAAAGAAACTGCAGAAAGCAACGGTCGACTCGCAGATTTTGGATTATCAACGTCGCGTC
>JANWGL010005614.1:0-21483 GCA_025200755.1 Ceratobasidium sp. C01 | reverse complement strand
TGTATTTCAGTACCTCCGCACGGCGAGAGTTGCTGCTTGACTAAGGAAGTACAAAGAGAAGTGTGCGCGAAAAAATCACCCCCAACGAGGTTTGGTTATTGTCACATCCGCCAAAGTCAAAAATTGGCTGGTGGAACAGCACACAGCCCCGTACGACTGAATGGCACTCAAAAACACTTGCGTAATCGAAGTACAGTCGTGCCCCCGATGATGGATGCATGACCCCCAAATAAGTCTACTTACCCGAGGCTGGCCGGCGATGTATTTGAAATAGGAATCGGTAAATTACTGAAGCAGTGAATCCGGCGGGAAGAAGACACCGGGGCGGGATTCGCCCGCCTCCGACGCCCGCCCACTTGGCGGTGGATGATTCAATGGCATGTAGAATATACTAGAATAATACATTGGTATATAATCAGATTCTGGAGTGGTGCGTGCCTGATTAGTCAGCGATCGTGAGCAAGAAAGGAGGTGTTGCTTTTGCGCAGCCTTGTCGGAGGTCGACAACAATCATCCCCTAGTTGCAATCTACCCGCTCTCCAGATGCCCTCCAAAAATCCCGTCATGTATTCATTTGACTTTGAGGATTCACCGCCGAGGGCAGATGCATCAGATGTGTACGATCCTACCCTTCGAGCTAGCGCACGAGCCGCGTTAGAAAATAACTATCGTATCACTCTTGCCCTGGTACGTGGTGGTACTTTCCGCCCACCACTTCCATTTGAGCTAGTCATCCACATTATTCGCCATGCGGAACTCGTTTGGCCCTATCCCAGTAAACTACTCTCCAGTCTTCTGACGTGGAGTCCTTCCCCGCTGGTATGGATTTGCGGCATGGGATTGATGCAATCGCCTTTGGTACTGGTTCCGCTACTGAAAACAGCGCCATTACCGAAGGATGCTTTGTGGTCTATGGGAGGAATCGAAATTGTTGTGAAATTCCTTCGAGGTATCGAGCATAAAGTGAGTGAGCATTCTACCAGATAACCGACCAATAGAATGTTCTTCTTAAAATAGTGCTTGCACAGAACGCGGACTATTGGGATAGGTTTCATATCGGCATATCCAAACGATCTGAACCCTCGAAGTGCGAAACCGGCCCAGAACCTAGCGAGACTCTTGCATGGCCTTGCTTCGAGCCGGTACCTCAAACGAACAACTCAACCGAACAACCCTCGTTACCTTTTGAACCGAAGCGCCAAGTTTTTATCGGATGCAACCACATAATATGGGAACATATTATGCCAGGAGACTCCATCGAGGTTTCAGTGATGGCTAGGAGACGGACCTCCCCCAAGGACGACTGCGAGGCTGTGATCCGCGTTTTCAAGAAGTGGGAAGCTTCCTCAGAGATGATGGCATTTTCGTAGGTGTCCCGCAGAAATCGTGTGCTCTAACGATCGATCAATCTTTGTTCAATCCTACGAAATGTATCGGGGCTGCATCAGGGGCTTTTGAAGCGGTCGATGTGGATTCGATGTCAACAATGATATGTCACCTTGCCATCGCCAGACACGATTTATTGCCTGATCGATAATGAATGTTAGACGCATGTACCCACAGGGATCCACATGGGTGTGAACAACTTTTTTCGGAATAAGAGGGGAATGAACTCCTATTATTATACCATCAAACATTCCCCGGACACAATAGCACGCGATTAAAGCGAATCGAGGCTAATATGGAGCCCAAGGGGCGCAGAGCCAAGATTACGGCCACAGCCCAACCTTGTCGTACATTGCTACCTGTTTTTTCCACATTCACACTGCCCCCACATGTGCTCTAGGGGCAGATTTCCATTATGATATAGTTTCGAGATGTCATTACCGCCAACTGATGGGTTCTCGCAAAACATATATGAAGTAAGGATATAACTCTCTAGACACTGCTTTACCGAAGTGTGGCCCTAAAAGCTATCCTGACCAGCGAGTTATTAGAATGGGTTCTTCAAGATAATACGTTGGGATAATACTCAACGGAAGAAAGGATACGTCTAGATCATAGCTCCACGATACCTTGGCTCTTCCTTGAGGCAGTACCTCAACAAGATAACATCGACGGCCGATCCAGCAATTCATTCGAGCTCGAGCGTCGCGGCACGATTGCGCATGTCCATGAAATTTGGAAACGTCTCAAGTTGAGGAATGATGTTAAAATTTCGGCGAAGTCTGAAAGGGCTATCGCCAGATCATAATAGCGAGGCTATGATTCTCATCTTTAAGATGTGGAACCTCTCCTCTGAGGTGCTTAAAAGCTTGAGCAAGTATTAGGCTACGGTGTCGGTATTGATGGACATTAGGGTGCTGAAAAAAGATAAATGAACCATGAGGCTCAGATAAAGTCTTCTACACATGATTTTGTAAGACACCGATGCTGTGTGCGGTGCTAGGGGCGGCAATGATACAAGGATAGTTGGTATCCCCTTACATGACCAATTACATTTACTTTGCTTGGCAGCATTTGAATAACCCGCATATAGTTGAGAGAACGAGGATAACGGGGGAGGCTTACGGCTGAAGTTAGGGTTGGTGTTCATCTAAAGTTCCAGTTGCAGTGTTGTGGCGCAATATGCGCGCTTGATTGGTAAGCTTTCAACAAAGGAAAGTCCACCGAAGGCGCAACTTATATCATTCACCCTGAGCGCAGCATTCTCAGACCAACGAGAGTCACCTCCCCATAGTTGCATTCACCATTCTCTCTAGATGCCTCCCAAACGTTCTATCGTGAGTTCGTTCAAACTCAAAACGCCGTTGCCGGGGCCAAGTGCTTTGGAAGTGTATGACCCTGCCCTTCGAGCTAGCGCCCAAGCCACACTGGAGAGTTATTACCACGCGACTTTTGCCTTATTCCGAGGCGACACCCGCCGCCCACCACTTCCGTTTGAGCTAGTCATCTACATTATTCAGTATGCAGGACTCGCTTTGCCTTATCCAAGCAAACCGCTCTCAAGTCTTCACAAATGGATACCCACCCCTGGGATGCGAATTTGTGGGACGGGATTGCGGCGATCACCCGTAAAGCTGGTTTCACTACTGAAAACAGCACCACTACTGGAGGCTGCTTTGCAGTCTATCGGCAGAGTCGAAATTGTCGTGAACTTCCTTCAAAATATCAGTTATAAAGTAAGTCCAGTGGGTGCTAGAAGTCTGGCTGGTTGAGCGTAGCTCCTATACTAACACACACACACACAGAGTGGGGGCTATTGGAACAGGTTTCATATTGCTATATCTAGACGAGCTGGGGTCACAAAGGACGAAACTAGCCCGGAGTCAAACAAGACTCTCGCATGGCCCTGCTTTGAGCCGATACCTGAAACAAGTCGCTCAATTAATCAACCTTCGTCACCTTTCGAACCAAGGCGTAATAGTATCATTGACCGCGACCATGAGTTATGGGAGCATATCAGGCCCGGGGACTGTATCGAGATTTCGGTGATGAGTCGAGTGATGCTCCCCCCTAATCATGACTGCGAGGCTGTGATCCGTGTTTTCAAGAGGTGGGAACCTTCTTCGGAATTGATGAGGCTTTCACAAACCACATCTCTCAAAAATCGAGCTAGATAATTTAGCAGTTGTTGAATGTATATTGTTGTTTGGATGTTCATCAAGGAGGGTTTTAAGAGATTATCTAGACATCAACTAGGAACTCATTTTACCTTCAATGCTTCGCAATAATCGTTGCTTTGCCAAGAAACTATCAAAAGATATGTGTACAAAAATAAATCACCCCCGCCGGGAATATCCGGCTGTAACTTGGATATACTCCTATGAGCGAACAACGACTAGTGATACCCATGTCTGGAGCAAATTTATATTTGAACACAACCTACTTTGACACAGGGATATAATTACACTTTCTAGAAAACCTTGGGGAGGACAAGTTCCTAGTAACGTGACGATGACTGGATACGGATGCGTGATACCTCAGGGATTCCGGGCAATCGCAGTACGGTCTAATGGCAGTTGTTGTCGCCCGAAGCCCCCCTGGACCTTATGTCTTTGAACAAGTACACAGAATTTGTTCAATAGGTAAGTAACAATTGAACTACTGGTACTTCTCATGCGATACAAGTATTCCCGCATATAAGTAAGGAATAAGGAAGACGGAGTTGGCTCAGGGTTAAAGTCAAGGTTAGCACGAGTCCAGAGTCAGAATATACGCTTACAATTGGTGAGCACGGAGGCGCTAATGGTCCTAAAAAGGAATGTCAGCCGAAGGCGCAACTTATATCAGCGATTCTTGCGCATCCTTGTCGAAGCACTACAGCGGTCATCCTCTGATCTCGTCCTCTCTCGCCTCCGTACCTCCCCCCAAAAACCGCTTGATGTATCCGTTTGGCATTGAGATACCCCCACCGAGACTTGACGCATTGGGCGTTTATGATCCTGCCCTTCAAGCCAGAGCCCAAATCACCCTGGAGAGTTATTATTATGCTACTTTTGCCCTAGCTCGAGGTAGCACCCGTCGCCCACCGCTTCCCTTTGAGCTAGTCATCTATATTATTCAACATGCAGAACTCGCTTTGCCCTATCCAAGCAAGCTGCTTTCTAGCCTTCACACTTGGAAACTAACTCCGCCGAGGTTTATATGTGGCACGGGTTTGCGACGATCACCCGTAACGCTGGTTTCTCTATTAAGAACCGCGCCAATACAGAAGGATGCCTTGCGATCGATCAGTAGGATCGAGATAGTCGTGAACTACCTTCACAACCTCGAGTATAAAGTGGGTCCATTGCTTTCCTGTTGCCAACTAGCGGAACGTACCTATTAAAACTTCTTATCCACAGACCGCAGACCTATGGAATAAGTTCCATATTGGTATAGCCGAACGAACCCAAGAATCGAAGGACATGTTTAACCCGGAACCAAGCGAGACTCTCGCATGGCCCTGTTTCGAACCCGTTTCCGAGACGAAGGACCTAGACGGCCAACCCTCACTACCTTTTGAGCCAAAACGTCAGGCTTTTATTGAATACGGCCATCCAATATGGAATCATATCATGCCGGGAGACCGTATCGAAGTTTCGGTGAAGGCTCGCAGTTGGACGTCCCCGGGGCGTGACTGCGAGGCTGTGATCCGAGTTTTCGAGAAATGGGAACCTTCGTCGGAGATGAAGAGATTCTTGTAGGGATCTTACCTAAAGAACGCTTTTTCGCGGCCTGATCTACGTTTTTCGAGTCTAATTACTGTAAATGCGTGCTGGAGGTACTGAAGTGGATTTTGAGTGGTGAATGTAAACTTACTGAAAGTTAATGATGCATTTCGAGCATGATTTATTCTCCGATCGAGAGAGGATGAAGAGAAATGTATAGGCAAACATTTTACCAAGGTTTGGTACACGCTAAAATTGAGGAGTAACCGATCGCATAGCACACGACTTCGCAGGATGGGACGTATTGGTTAGAAGCATGAGTCTGGGCTCCTAGCTTCTATCAAGCATGATAGAGTAAGGGGATCTGAAGCGTAGAAATTGGTACAGGAGCCCTCTCAGGTGGCAAAGCTTCTAAGGGAATCTGACGCAGATCTCCGTTACGTTTGCCAAGTGAGTTTTTTATCTAACATGTAACGATATATAGCTGAAAATAAGCTGCGGATTCTTCTTACTAGAATTCGATTGGCCCTACGTTTGATACTTCGCGAGAGCATTAGAGTTGAAACTCGTAGTTATGCTACTACCTTAGTGGGGAGTTCAGGCGAGCTTGAAACCGCAACTGTCCGCGAATTGAACGGTAGCCAATTCGCAAAGACTGAAGTACGCCATACAACAAGACTCATATTGCGATAATTGGAATCATCTTTTCTTAAAAAGGGACGCATTCATCTTCAGACTTTACGGTACTATCAAAAGCCAAGAGCGACAGGTTCTTGATAGTGCGATCGCAATCAAGAAGGTTATGGGTTTCGATTCAGGTAGATTGCGTTTCCAACCGTTCGCCTAGAGCTACATCATAATATCACCCATCCGATTCACGCCTCAATATTCTTTCGAAGAGCTCCATTCGGGATTGGATCGGTTAGAAAAAGAGAATTGTGTTGATCTTCCCCAAGCTCTAACACTCTTGAAAACAACTACCGCATCATTTTTGCTCTTGTCTGAGGCGATACGCGCTGGCCTAAATTCCCCCCGGGGCTTGCAATCTGTAAATATCGATATGCAGAATTTTGTAAGCCAGCTCCGGATATGGGGCTCTCAGTCCATTACAGAAAAGGAAAGTTTTCATCAACATGACCGAGAGCTTAGCGGAAGTTGGCAACTGCGATGTGATTGAGGAAGATGAAGCGACTAAACAAGTAGGACCTCCAGGCTTGAAATATCTGTGAAGTTGCTTGAGACTTTAATGGCTCCGTGAGTTATTTCTTTCTTTCCGTATTGGTTAGCGTGGATAAAGCAGCCCATAGCATGTAGATTACTGGAACAGATTCATTATACGATCACCAACATAGGCTGATATCAGGGAGACCGAAAACTCGCTAACACCGACGACGCCCTTCTCTGGCCGCGCTTCGACCCCAAAACTAGTCCACCACATGCAGATCCCTATTCGGTCGATTTAAGTAGTTCATCTCCAAGTCTTAAACAAGGGGGAATGTCGGTCTTGGTCATGGGATGTGGGATTGTGTTACTCCCGCGAGGCTACATTGAGGTGTCGGTGATAACACGATCAATGAACGTGACAAATTACAGCTGTGAGGGTGAGACTAGTGTTTTCAAAATATGGGAGCCTTCTCCGGTGTGCTAGAATATTGTAAAATCATCGTGGCGATCGACTGATGGGTTCATTCTGTATCCTTGTGTGTGTGAATATATCACGTGAGCATTTCGGGAGCATGCCCCGGAATAACATATCACGTGACGATGCACCCACATGGCTCGTCTGCGCGAAGCTTGATTTACCCTGTTAAACACACCCATGGCCGATAATGTACGCTCTCCCAATACTGCCTGCTCCTCGCCTCCTGAACTGGCACTGGCTTATATTAACCTGGGACTCCGACTAGCATGATTCTTGATACTCAGGCTCCGGGGAGTAAAACACCGAAAGGTCCTGGCGTTCTAGCACCCTCTAACTCGCAGCCGAACTCGCCGGTATCCGGCTACTTCGGGCACCAGCATCTCTCTTACTCCACGTTTCCCAATAGTCAGGCGTCTTCGTCTCTCTACCGCCATACTGATGGTTCTGCCTCTGACACGGCCCATCTACTGAGCAACAGTGCTGCTGATGAACTCGAGGCAAACAATCAGCCACCTGCTTACCATGAAATCTATGCTTTAGATCAAAACAGTCGCTCCAGTAAAAGATTCTGGACTTCCTATTCTATGTACGCCATCTCGCTGCTGCTCGTTATGTTTGGAATCCACTTCTCGATAAAATTTGTACGAACTTTTATTCAGAAATGCTCAAGGTACTAACGTTAGTCGAATGGTTTGTGTCCGGCGAGCATGGTAAACCTCCCAGCAATGTGCCTTACCCTGCCCCGTTCCCCGATCCTTCAGAGAATCCTTTCATTCGTCCGATAAGCGGCCGCACCGATCTTTGTCACCCATGGGCATACCAACTCAACACCAGCGTGAATTCGCTATCGAGTACGACCGAGTCCATTAACAAACTGGTGTACACTATACCGACCCTAGCCCCGATCCACCTTGAAGCCATCGCATTGTGTCCCTCCCCGAATGGTGGAAGCACCAGATGTTCGCTCTACGAGGAATCAGACGATGCGATAGTGGGGAACTTGAAGGTGATTGGCGCAGATGTGGACCTACCGAGCGTGGAGATCTATGTCGAACAAGGGTCATCGTCCGATTTTGATAACGTGGCCGTATGTCTGATGCCGCAACGAACTAACGGCAAATCCAAAGAAGGGGAGCCGGTTTGGGTGGTTGGTTTCTATGTACGTTTTCATTAATGCCGAGACGCGCGCGCTAAAATTATGTTAAAATACGTAGGTTTGGGGCCTGACCCGAGGGCCGAGTCGAATATTGGCCAGTTTCTCCGTCAAGCTTTTGTTACCTAGGCAATACGTGCACAACCTAAGCACTAATCTATACTTTTTCACTCAAACGATTGGGCATTCCGCGAAGTCGAGCGAAGAGTTGCTCACATTTCAATCTATTAGTCTCGCAGGTGACTCTGGTCGTATGGAGGTTCAGGTATGTCTATAAGCATCTGTAACGATGTTATAACTCACGGACCGGCATTAGAATTTGGTTGCAAACACCGTAACCGCCTGGTCAGGAAACGACAATATCGTGATAAAAAATGTTCGAGTTAATGAGCTGATCGACTTGCGCTCCGAACTTGGGTACGTATTCGGTTCGTCACCTATAGACACATTATTCACTAGTTTCAATTCATCATAGCTTGATAGAATGCAATGTGACGCTATTCTATTCAACTGGAGGGTCCTGGCCTCACGTTAACTTGAGCACTTCAAGAGGGTATCTACATTTCCGTTTGTCTGTCATTGTACCGTGCTAAATCGCTACCCCACTCAGTGAAATTTATACCACTTTTGAACTTCAGTATCCGCTCGATTCGCCGCAAACGCCTCATTTCCAGCTCGAAGCTCATTCGATGTACAGCCGTACCACTGTCTGGATCCTGGATCCACAAGGGACCCGAGCGCTCAGAGAGCGATACACACCTCTTCCGACACTCCCTACGATCGACCTGAATGTCAGCTCCTATTCTGCGATTTCTCAGGCCGTAATTCCGGCTACTTTCCACGGCACTCTTGACCTACGCACGCGCCAGGCGAATATCGTGACCAACGACCGCGCTACAAATGTTTCGGATCGTTCTTTGACTTGGTCTGAGCGTTCCGATGAAGCGCGGAGAGGGACCGTTGTGTGGAGTGGGAGAGAGCAAACTGACATGGGTAGAATCTTGATGTCGACCGAGCTGGCAGTGCTGCGAGTAATGTTCTTGGGTCTTGAGGACGAAGATTTTGAAAGTTGGCCAACGGAGGGGAATGAGTTAAATTAGTGACTTTGGAAGCCAGGTTATCGTGGGTGTCTTCCTGGGTGGCGATTTGTATTACTAGTATAATAGGCGCTTTCTGCAGAGCCGAATTCGGCTTCGGTGATTTACTCCAAAATAAGACTGGTATTACAAAATTACCAATCGCCGCAGCCGAATTCGGCCCTGCAGAAAGTGCCTAATAGGAAATTAGTCTGGATTTCAGCAGCCGCGCTACACTTCAACTAATCATACTTCATGGGGGTACTTTGAAAGGTTAGGTGAGCTCAATACAGGCACCAAAACCAATCGAATTCAAACCGTGTAAAGGTTCGCACCACTAGCGCAATGAACCTTCACCAGTCAACGCTTACGCTGTTCGGCACCCCCATGTTTTATTTATACAGTAGTGCCATTTCAGCTTCTAGGAGGAGAAATTTATGCTCTATATCCTTACCTGCGGAACTAACGACTCGCTGAAAGTGAAAATAACATCAATATTGATGTATCACTTTTGACAGAGACATAACCTTTGATTTTGAAGTAGCATACTTGCATACGCCTTGGTGAGCGAACGTGGTTTGTCATAACCAGATTTAAGGCTAATTTATGTTCACCGACGACACGTAGACTACACTGCCTTCACGAAACAACTACTAACGAGCCCCAGAGAAGGTAGGGTCCTAATAAGGAAGCACGGCCGTCGATGCAATTTAAATGGGGCAAATGAAATTGCTTTAGTGCAACCACCAGACCCCCTCCCTCATTCTTCATGGCCTCCAGACGACGCTCCATTCTTTTGTACAGCCTTACGGTACCTTCTTCAAGAATCGGCGGGACGAGTAGGGATCCTTCTCGTCTAGGATTTCCCGCTCCTCTAGCGGACTATTATCGAGTCGCTTTTGCTCTTCTCCGAGGAAAAAATCACTGCCCAAAGCTTCCTTAGGAGCTGGTGCTTCGGATATGCCGGTACGCGGAGTTCTTGTCACCTTGCTCGGTGAAATTGTTTTTTGCTCGATTGGAGTTCGTGGCCCATCCAGGAAAACATTTTCCGGATATTTTCCAAACACCACCTGCTCCACCGTTTGTTCCACTCCTACAGACAATGCCCCTGAGCAAAGAGGTTTTATGTTCGGCCAGCGAGATACGTGTTGTTGTGAAATTTCATTAGTATTTTAACCGTTTGGTAAGTACCCCAACCATTGAAACCCTTTCGCCAGGAATCGACTCCTAGGACGACGTGTAGCCATCGGATTACTGGAACAAGTTCGTCATACGTATATCAGGGAGGGCTCAAAGAGCAAAAGACGGAAACAAACCAATCAACTATCTAACTTGGCCCTGCTTTGACTTGTTGCCTTCGTCGTTCCGCCCGGGTCAACCCTTGCTACCTTTTGAACCCGAGCGTATGACAACTATCGGGCGACACCACGAGATATGGAAGCACCTTGAACCGGGTGATTGTATCGATGTTTCAGTTCTTACTGTGCCTGAGTACTCCCCAAATGCCGACTGCGAAGCTGTAATACACGGCTGCAAAATATGGGAGCCTTCTCTAAAGATGCTGAAGCTGTCGAAAAAGCCTTGTGCAGACCTTCTGTAGCTTTAACAAGTACATCTTATCTTCAATTATAAATCAAATTGTAGCTAAAACGGATATTTTGAATCTTTCGCCAGGAGGAAACTACAGTTAGCCAATAAACCGGTCAAACGGAATGTTGATCTAAGATCGTAATTAACACCTTGGCCACAAAACCGGTCAGATGGATCTCCGCATTTGTTTTGCGTACAGCTCTCTCATTTTTCATCCAAACTAGATCGTATTGTACGGGTTCTGTAATCCAGATTCTACTCTATCTATCCTTATTTTATATACAATTAAGGTCTTCAAGTTTGTGAGATATTGGCTGACGATCTCAGATCAACATTCTATTTGACCCGTTTATTGGTTAACTGGTGCTTGAGGCTGCTCGTATATGACCCGGCGGATACATAAGACCATAGTATCTCATGTTATTCGCGCGTGTCTTCGGCCTACATAGTACTGTGAACAATAATAAGCGCAAAAAGGGGCATAGCGAGTAACCTACACCAGGGTGAAGACGCATTT
Organism: Ceratobasidium sp. C01; assembly: GCA_025200755.1. NCBI lineage: Eukaryota > Fungi > Basidiomycota > Agaricomycetes > Cantharellales > Ceratobasidiaceae > Ceratobasidium > Ceratobasidium sp. C01. The sequence continues at coordinate 10,412 of JANWGL010005614.1, read as the reverse complement.
GAACGAAGCTCTAAAATTAATAACTAGGCTATACCAGTTTTACTATCAGGCGCAGAACCCATCCTACCTACCCCCAGAATACGCTGTGGGAGCGGGGAGAAGGTGTGTATCCTATAGCGGGTATGGAGGACGAGTACAGGAGAGGGAAGGGGAGGTCACATGACCCGGACGGTACCACTGGTACAACGCCAACGGCTAACTCATGTTGGAGCCTTTGGTGTTGCGAATGTTCCCATGAGGTATAACGCGCTCAAAGGCTAGTTTGGTGTCTCTAATCTGCGGTAGTGTTGGGATAAGAGTACAGCCTGTCTCCATGTTATCACCCAAAGGAGCCCGAAATGGTTTGAAATCAGCATTTAGCACCGCTCAGGGCTGGCGGGTTCACGAACAAAAGCAAGCGCCACGGTTAGATCTCAGTGTTTTGCCGTCGTGGTGACCTAGCACATGTCTAACGTTACAATTACTGGGGTTTCAGACTATCATGATCGAGCTTGCCGGCAGGTTTTTGGTATATACTGAACCATAGCGTGATTGTTAGCCTCATACAGGTTTCAAATCATTCAAGCGGACGTATGACCGAAACCAAGACACAAAGCGATGAAAGACGACATTTTTCAGCGCGCTAGAAACGCTAAATTTCAATAGATCGGCAGTTCCCTACACCTAAGGCGGGTGACTCGTACGCAAACCCCAGCCAATTGTATTGAGGATAAAACGGCGAGCACTATGTATGCTGGCCGTTAGCGATCACGTGACCTAGTGTCGCTGGCCTACTCCGTAGCCCCGTCGACACCCCGTCTATTCCCCTATCTTACTCCTCCTATTTCTCCTATCTCATTCTTCTCTATTCCATCTTGTTCTACGCGTAAGCGTCCCCTTTCCGATTATGTAGTTACACGCTCGGCTACAATCTGTAAACGAGCGCATACATGCGCTCATCCTTAGTATAAAAAGCTTGTATTGAACGAACTAAATACATCAGTCTTTTAGGCGATCCTTTTTCACTGCTCTACCAGCTAAGTAGCATTGAGTGTTGAGACGTTCTCGAGCCATCCTCAATAAAGTGTTGTTTTGCAAGATGACGCACATACGCATACGACCTAGCTTTTCGGCACCACTATACCAGAAATGGAAGGTCACGGGAGGCGGTGCAGTTTACGCCGATGGAAGCTGAGCACCCTATCTCAATGAGACGGCGGTTTTGTCTTCTCTTCCACTCACTTCAAGAGGTCTCATTACACATCACGCGCACCTCGTCATGCCCCAGTTTCCTTTCGAAGAGCTCTACTCGAGATCGAATGATTTCGAGAAATTTGATCCCGTTTATAAACTCAACGCGCTAGATACTCTCACGAACTACTATCGTGTCGTCTTTGCTCTTGTCCGTGGCAATACCCGTCGGTCCAGACTCCCTTTGGAACTTGCAATCAAAATATGTCGATACGCAGGATTTTGTTGGCCGTATCCAGACAAAAGTTTGTCCGTCCTTTACGTACGAGAACGACCCACCTTTCCTCCCTGCCTGCTGCACCTCTGGGGGGTACCAAAAATGACGGGGTTGATGAAGACGGCATCACTGAATATGCGTGATTTCTGGGCCATCGGTAGAATCGAAATATCCGTATTCTTTGGGCGAGACTTTGATAATTTCGTAGGTCCTCTATTTATTTACGATAATGTATGGCCTAAGACAACACATAGCGCGTAGATTATTGGAATAGTTTTTTTATACGACCATCAACGCAAACTAATCCCTCGGATATCGACAGCATCCCTGTCTGGCCTTGTTTTAAGCCCGAGCCCTGGTACACTCTGTTAGAATATCCTGCATACACTTCAAGTGGCCTAACATATAGTCCCCAGCAATGGGGGACTATTGATCTCGACCATGAAATATGGGATTATCTCTCCCCCGGAGACTGCATCGAGGTGTTGGTGATGACCCAGGTAGTAAATATATGGTATCGTAGCTACGAGGGTGAAATCCGTGTTTTCAAGATATGGGAACCTTCTTCTAGGATGCTGGAATTTTTGTAAATCCCCGTATTTATCAAAGATAATCGTGCTTGGTGCACTTGTGTCGCTATGAAGTTATGGAACAGGTGCCAGCATTCTTGAATTCACCCGTTCTGTCGGTTTATCACAGGAGTAATAGCAGTACCGTAGCAGACCCGTGTATAGAGGATGATATGCGAGAACCTCGAGGGCATTTGGATTGCGCAGTTATATTAAGTGGTTAGCCACGGGCTATAAGTTGGATGTTGATGCTAGTGGACTTGAGCCAAACAACCAAACACCTCCTACTATAGAACTTACTCAGCGGGGAAACTATCTTTCTAGCAGTACAAGCGCGCTGATAAAGCCTACGGAGGGAGCGTGAGATGATGCCGAAGAGAGTAGGCTAGGTTTTGAGGATGATAAATTTGAGGGCTGGCCAACGGGGAGTGAGATAAGTTGCCCCCCCCCTTCCCCAAGCGTTTATCCACTTGTAATTCATACCACTCGCATACTAAACGTTTACTCTAAACGTCCTTTAACGCGGCTCTAAGGTTAATAACTTGGCTTTCTGGTTTTATTCTCAGGCGCACAACCTATAGTTCCTACCCTCGGAATACGCTAACGGCTCACTTACGTTGACGACCTTCGTATTGTGAGTGTTCCTATGAGGTACGTCACGCTGAAAGGCTTGATTGATGTCTCTAATCTGCGGTAGAGCCAGGATGAGCGTACGGCCTGTATCTATGCTACTATCCAAAGAAGCTCGCAATGGTTTGAAACCAGCCGCTATCAGCGCTCGAGGATGGAGGCACACGAATAGATGTAAGCGCAACTAAAGTCGCAGGTGAAACGCCGCAGTGAGATTTTAATGCCTTGCCGCTGCGGTGATTTAGCATACATCTCAGGTTACAATTACTGGATTTTCAAACTATCACGCCCTAGTTTGTCGAGAAGTTTTTAGTCCGTGCTAAATCTCAGCGTGCTTACTAGCTTCATACATGCGCTCAATGGCTGATGCGTATATATGACTGAAATTGAGAGATAAAAGTGCTAAAAACGGTCCTTCTTTGGCCTATCTGAGAGAGACATTGGGTTTCAGTAGACCCGCTATACCCTGCGCCGAGGGTGAGTGATTCGCATGGAAATTCCAGTAAATCACTGACCCGCAAATGACGCACATATATACCATCAGACTTATCAGCGCCACTAAACCAGAAATGGACGATGATAGGAAGCAGTGCAGATTAGGTTGGTGAAAGCCGAGCGCCTTGCCTCGATTGGTTTGCAGTTGTGTTCTCTTCCAACGCGCTTCAGGCCACTCCGCTGTGCATCCTACACCAGTCATCATGCCCCAATATTCTTTCGAGGAGCTCTACTCGAGGTCAGATGAGTTTGAGAAATTTGATCCCACTTATCAAATCAGCGCGCATGATGTTCTCGCGAACTACTATCGTATCGTCCTCGCTCTCGTCCGTGGCGATACCTGCCGGTGTAGACTCCCTTTAGAACTCGCGATTACCATTTGTCGATACGCAGGATTCTGTTGGCCGTATCCAGATAAAAGGCTCTCCGTCCTTTATATACGGGACAAGTCCACTTTGAGATGGCCAGGGATCTACCGCTACTGGGGCTCGACAAAAATGACGGGATTAATGAAGACGGCGCCATTTAATACGCATGACCTACGGTCCATCGGTAGGATTGAAACATCTGTATTCTTCGATCGGGATTTCGATAAATTTGTGAGTCCACTATTTCCTTTCCATCGTTTGTGGACCTTAAAACAATATATAGCATACAGATTACTGGGACAGATTCTTCATACGAATATCAACGCAAACTGATCTCCCGGAGACTGGAAGCCTCAACACCAATGTCACCCTTCTCTGGCATTGTTTTGAACCCGAGCCATGGTCCTCTCTGCTGGCATACTCAGCGGCTACTCCAAATGGCCCAAAGTATAGCCCCGAACCATGCGGAACTATCAACCTCGACCATGAGATGGGATTATATAACCCCCGGGGACTGCATCGAGGTGTCGGCGGCGACCCGGTCAGCAAACGTGGAAGCTTGTAGCTGCGAGGGCGAGATCCGTGTTTTCACGATATGGGAACCGTCTTCTCGGATGCTGAAATTTGTGTAAATATTCGTGTTTAGCTTTGCTGGTTCACTTAAACTTTAGCTCATACTCTGTGATTTACCAAACCTCGATTCCGGCTTCGTTTCACAGCATCCTAGATCCGCACTCGCGCCAGGCGAATGTAATAATCAACTACCGCACTGCGAATGCTTAGGCTTGATTCTTTACATGCTCCAAGTGCTCCGATGAAGCCCGTAGAGGGAAAGTGACATAGAGCGGGAGGGGGCAGGCTGCTATAGGTAGGCCGTCACGTAAACCGAACTGGCGGTGCGAGTGTTGTCCCTGGGTCTCGAAGATGAGGCATTTGAAACTGGCCAACGGAGGGACAATGAACTACTTGTATGCTAGGAATTTAGCCTAGATTTCTAGAGTCTTACCAATGACGGCATCGGCCATAGACAACTTGGCATGACCGGCTGGACCCTGAATAGACGCCGGAACCAATCAAGGCCACACTGCATCAAGTGCGAGCACCACAAGGACGATGGACACCCACCAGCCAACGTCTACCTTGGTCAACGTTTCTCGAGGCTTCCTATAATGCTCTTTTGGCTTCTTTGCGCCGGACTTTCTGCTTCGTACCTCTACCTGCTGAATAAACGGCTCAGCACTCCAAACCCCGCCATCTACTCCTTCGCCGCCAAACCTCCGCCCGATGACGAGCTCGCCAAATTGACTGTGCCGTCAAAAGATGATATTATTCAAATAATGAAGGATATTGGGCCTGCAACTGGGAAAGGATACATTGTTATTGGTGGCTCGGGATTCGTGGGTCGATATATTGTCCGTGCGCTACTTGCCTGCGGAGAGACGCTAGTTCGCATCATCGACGTCATTCCTCCGGACATTTCGGGTGATTCGAGTACGGTGGATCATATCTCTCGTGCGGAATTTGTCAAAGCAGACATTACGAACTTTGAGTCGATCAAGGAAGCCATGGCTCGCCCGTTTGCCGATGGATCGACCGCAGAACACATATTTCACACTGTGGCGATTATCCGAACCGCCGAGCGACTCGCGTATCTCAAGCACTTGAGTTACAGAGTTAATGTTATCGGTACGCAAAACGTCCTCAAAGTCGCGCAGGAAATGGGATCCGTAAAGTCGCTGGTGTTTACTTCGAGTATGGGGGCTGTGATTCCACCGGCCAAGTTTCTCCGTCTTGGATGGGAAAATGGGTTCTCTCAGAGGGGTGGTGTTGTGTTCGGTGATTGTACGCCTGAGAATGCGGAGGTGACTATGCATCATTACTCGACTACGAAGCGGGAGGGAGATGCGTTGGTGAGGGCTGCGGATAGTATTGGAGGTGTGAGAACGGGAGTACTTCGGCCTGGAATGTGAGTGCCTGAGGCTTGGTAGTTGGATGTCGATTGACGTTTCTTAAAGGCCGATTGGCGGACCTGGTGATCCATGGATATCCTACGTAAGTGATTAGCATATTACTTTGTAATCACTCGGGCTGAGCGCTATGTAGCATATCCACAACACACAACCGAACGTCTGGTGGGGCGGAGAGTAAGCGAAACCGATATCCATATCGACTTTCCCTGACACGAGATATCCAGGTATTTCGTAACTTGTTTGAACATCTGGGATCTGGCTCGCGCGCACCTTTTGCTGTCTGATGCACTGGTTAATCGACCCGAAGGGGTTGCTGGGACTGCATTTTCGATCACGGGCCAACCCCAGCCATACTCAAGGAACGAGATGAAACGACTTATGCAGGTGAGTGGAACCGGGAGAAAGTCAGGTACTGGATTCTAACTAACCTGTATCACATACAGTTTTATTCGCGTCAAGACTTGAACTTCCAAGAAGTTCCAGGTCAGTCACCCCATTACGCCCCGCCATGCTTGGGCTAACCATTTCCTGCCTGAAGCACTTCTAATATACTTCGTCTCCCACTCTCTCGAATTATTCCTCTTCCTTCGGTACCACCTCCTGTTCGCCTTCTCTAAGCTCACCGGAGCGAAAGTGTCTTTCGTACCCCAATGGGCGATCACGAGTAAAGCAGCAGAGCTTCAACCTGCGACGTGGGACTTTGTATTTGGCGATTTCGTGGTGGACGATAGTCGGGCAAGGAAGATCTTGGGGTGAGTGATAGATTCGGGTAGAGGTGGCCGGATTTTGATGGATAGTTTAGGTACAAGAACATGTGGTCAACTGAGCAGACGATCAAGTGGACCGTTGAGGCGTTGGAGGGAAGGTTTTAAATGGTTGTAGATAGTTCTATGAACACTGCGATGAAGGGAAATGTACGACATTGAGGTATCTAATAACAGTTGTTGCTAGAAGTAGACGAAGAAGCGAAGCAGTAAACTTACTATGGGAGAAATTCCCGCTCGAGGGCTGCATACATTGAAGGGACCACGTTGGCATGTAGAAGTCCTAATGAAATATGTGTATACATGCTGTTGCTATACGCATGCTAAATATCAGACAGTTTCGTTAATTCTCTGACGTGAGGCCCCGGGTTGTCCCACTAGTATCGCACACGCTAGACCAGCTGTTGACCTTGTATATATTGTAGCTAATAGGCAGGTATAGGCACACGCCCACGTAGACCCTCAGTGCGACAAGGGCCCGGTCGGAGCACGAGTTGCTGCTCAACTAGAGATTACAGTGTGTAACAAAGTTACCACGAGACGACACTCACCAGTACGTCTGGCAACGGGAGGCGATGGTACAGACAACGAGGAGCGGATAATGTCACAAAAGCCATATAGACGGGGCGAGAGCACAGAACCTAGAGCGCATCAGAAACGAGGGAAAAAACTAAAATAAAATTAACCCCACCGAGCTAAGCTAAACTCATCGAACAATCAGACGCGGCGATACTAGGAGAAGGGGGAATCTCGGAAGCACAGTGGTGTTTGACCCAGGGATCGACGGCGACATTCTCACTTTAAGCAGCGAGCGCAGTAGAGGCCCATAAGGGCCATCTAAAGAGATAGTCATGGAAGGGTAGGGGCCCGCGATCGAGTCCGGGTGACGGACCCAGTGCGGGGAGCAGGTGATGGCAAGAAAAGCCTTCACGTGACCCTTCCCACCTTCTGAATCAACCTTGGTTAGGTATGAGCCCGAAAACGCGTTCCTCATGGCCCCATATGAGCCTGTGGCACATAATCTGCAGGGGTCGCGTCGTGAGTCCCAGGAGGAGGTATTTTTAGACTCGATAGCAACAAACGATTGGAGAATTTAATTGGAAACTCGCCGGCCGCATGCAACGACTGAAACACATGCAACCTCCCCACCCTCGACCATCATGATTCGGCACATTCCCCTCCAGTTGTTTGAGAATTCTGACCGAAAGGTACTTCCAGATCAAAAGGCACGACTTCTACCGCACGCCTGTTGAACCGATGTTTTACCATGATAAGAAGTCTCTTTATTCCCTTGATATGAACTTGCCCTCACTTGGCTGAAATGGATTCCCGAGACGAAGACGATCTCCGCGTTGGCTTTGAGAAGAACAGGTGAAATTAAGGGCCGGCGAGTGTGGGCGCGTTCCTCGCAAGGCGTGATCACTGACCGGTGGTTGTGCTCGCCTGTGGTTCATGAGGTATTTAGGCCACTTCGTACACGCAAAGGTGGCATCGAACTTCGAGAAACGCCCCAGAAGACTTCAGGGGGCGTCGATGCGAGGTAATTAATCGGATGCTTTACTATCTAGTTAGTCGTTCATGCCGTCTGTGTCGTAGTATTCACTTAGCTGACCTTCAAAAACATCAACAAAGGCTTTCTCACTTCATTCACCCGCATACATGAGCACTAAGACTTGAAACAAAATAATCGCGTAGGAGCTGGTTTCTGCCTGAAAATGCACGCTAAGCAGTGCCGTCAGGATCGGCACACCCACGCTCCGTGGTAGTGGAGAGGGGCCGTGAAGTATCTATGGAAGTGTCTATGCACACGGACCGAATGGGTGTGTTATTCGAGAAGACGCCAGGCTTTCCCGAACCCAGCACAAGTGGCTCCCACGTAGGAGCCTCTTAAATATAGTTAGCCCTATTATCTTACGGGGGATTGTGAGGCGATGCTCTAGTGGGCGCAGTGCTTCTGGGAGAATATCATTCTATTCCTTTGCTACACTTTTTAGCGTCCTTAAAGTGCGAAGAATGAGAGCTATTCAAAAAGTTTGAGGGGATTTGGAGGTATCAACGATTGCAGCCAAACTCCTCGACCCGCACACTGAAGGTGGCAAATCAAATGCTTGCCGAGACGTTCGTGCACACATGGATAAACAATCGTCGTCCGCTTACCTTCCCCGTATCTCACGATTTTCATGGTCGGGCAGTCTCAATTCTGCTCACAACAATTTCCAGCTGAGATTCTATATCCACTATTCTTTTTGCTTATTTTTATACAGTTCCGGTTGAGGAGAATACGGCATCACGCAAACTTGTATATAATCACAATTATCCAAAACGGGGCAAGAAGCCCGGCGTTTCCGGCGGAGTGTGCAGGTCGAGGTTGTGCGGGTCGAGGGGTTTGACTATATTCGAGATTGTGTATGCTTGTATGTCTAGTTGGCATCGAGGGGCTTGACTATTCTTGCCCTCTATAGCCTGCTGAGATACACCACTGGACGACTTGAAGCTTCACTCAGCATCGGCTCGATATGATTGCCCGAAACTGGAACTGGATGTTAGCTTGACATTGAGAATCAATTCGAAATGGTTGGACGGTTTACCGGTAGAAGCGGTATCCCCATGTGTTTACTGTACCAGACCTTCCAGACTCAACAGCATACCGCCATTGCTCCCTGGATTTTTTGTGGCAAGCCGAAACACTGGCAAGTAACTCATAGGGTATGTTTTGCTGTAGTGCCTCACTGGGCTCGAATGTTTCTCGACATTGCACTACCCAATATTGATTAGCCACTCTCCTAGTACAAACATATCACAAGGATTATACACTAGTTTGCATGACCGGAGATCCTTGACGAGAATAGGTATAGGCTCATCTCGGAGGATCTTTGATTTAGGGAATATGAGCACGCACTCTGTAGGAATGACGGGCCCAATAGCCTGGAAGCAGATGCTCCAGCTTCGTATTCCGATTGACGTCCGTACGGTGCCAAACCAAAACTCGCTATAGCTCTTAACCAATCGGGAATTCCTCGTGTATACTCACTACACTGCATAAATATGATAGGTTAATAATAGTAGCACTCTCCGAGCGTCTTGGAGTTGCCCAAGCATCCGCTGGTGTATGAATCAGGCCTCTTGTTTGTACTTTCAAGGACTTCGCCATATTCTCATATTCTACGTTAATATCTATGCAGTAATGCGTTGATGGCTGTTATTCACGAGTCTCTCTTATCTGTTCTGATGGTCTGACCGTCCTCAGTTCGGACCTTCTACTCCCGGTCTACCCGACCTATTGATTGAACCCTTTTATTTCATCCATTTCACCCATTTCAAATTGATTCTCCACAGTAAGCTAACATCAGTTCTAGCCCCGGTCAGTACTAGCTTGATAACAGGAGGGTAAGATAGCATCTGCTCCAAGCATAACTATGTCCTCAGTTTTTGATGAAATAGATGAGCCTGAAGGTGTCATGTAAACATGACTGAGGGGGTTCGTGCTCGTGTAACTTCAATCTTAAGGAATAAGAGCGACGCCAGGAATAGAGCAAATGTGTGGGATTCATTCCCCATTTTACGTCCGAGTGACTATCTATGCAGCGATTATATGGGAATATGACACGTCGCCAAGAATTAGCACTGAAATAAGTCGGCGAGCCTACTGGTTATACACAGCGAAACCCCTCGTTACGCATGAGCTTGGTGGTATACTTATTCGCGGGCTGTGTATTATCCCAGATTTCTTACAAATCGTCGGCAATATCTCTCCGTATGGTGCACATGCTAATAGGGCATATGTACATGAATAAGGGTGATATTCTTATTTGGGGGTCATCCATAACTGCCAGTATCCATCATCGGGGTCACAACTATATTGCCGAGGAAGATTTTTAGTTTCTCCCCGCGGGTTGGTCATAGTATTTTGCCGCCCGATTCTACCCATGGTAATTCTCGTTAACAAGCAAGTTCTCAGGAGAAAAGGCCCGGAGTGTTGTGAGCGTTCGTTATAGACGTTGTAGCTTAAAACCGGGGCCTACAAACGCAACCCCAGGAAATCCGTGTGCCCCACAATCCTTCGGTTATAATCACGAACCTCGTTGAACCTCGCAAGGCCATTACATCGCGCCTCTCTTTTACCTTGATCTCGAAAATCGACTTGAATCGCAATTGACCTCCATCCCTCA
>JANWGL010005613.1:734-23758 GCA_025200755.1 Ceratobasidium sp. C01 | reverse complement strand
CCAGAGCGCTCCGGATCCGGGAGGTGGTTCCAGCTGCTCCGGCGGCTCAGGAACACTCCGGAGCGCTCGTGGGCGCTCGTGAGCACAGTGTCATGTGCTCATCGGGCTCTTACGCGATCCGGAGTAGGTCATTTCTCTGGATCCCGTACGAGCGCTCCTTGAACGAACGGGGATTTTGCTGAGATACACGCTGCGAATTTGCTGGCACTCTTGGATGACTAAATACGTGCTCATGTCAGCGACACCTGACGCTGACTTGTCTCCCCACAACCACCACGAGATAAACTCCGTCTGCTAGTTAAACTCGAGGAGCGCCGCCGGGCGGCACGTACCTTGCCAATTTTCATATACTCTAGCCACTATAACCCGCAAATCACCGTGCCTCCAACGAACTTCCCCTCTTGCCTGTCCTACTGTACGTTGGATTCCTGACCCCTTGCACTGCAACTCTCGGGCCGCCCAGACTATAACTTATGCACGGAGTGAGCCTTGGACTCACACTGGCTACGGTGAGTGACTAACCCTTCACGCCGCAATTCTTAGCAAATCTAGCAGCAACTCTTTACCGCTCGGCCTAACCACCCCAAAACCCCCACGCCGTTACTATTAGTCCTCATTTCTTGAGTCGCGGATCATCGTACTGTCACCCTTGACCTCTCACATCCTAGCTTCTAAACCTCGTACTAAGACTCTAGACTACCGTCTACTCCTATGTCACACGCTTAACCCTGTTTATGCGTATCTAAGTCACCCTGCGTTTATTTTTGCTCGCCAATGTCTTTCCTCCCAGCTCAGTTCCTATTGCTTGAAGAAAGTTTAACGCCATTGCCACACATAGCTTATGACGTGCGCTATTTCGTTTCTGTGCATGTGTTTGCTCGCTGTGTATTTACGCCTCTTTGCCACGCCTTGTTTAAGCTTTCCTCCTTCTTTCTCTGTATCTGGTGTTTTCTATACCATGTATTATGATCACCAACGTCGTTATTAGAGTTTACAACCTTGGTCCTCCATGACCTAACGTATTCGATATTAGGCAGTGGGTGGTGTAGAAATCTTTATCTACATACAAAGAGTTTCCTGGAACGTTATGGAATGAAATGAAACCTACCGGGCTGTCTTAGGGGTTGCGAGAAATCAATCGAGTCAGTATATGCGCCATACATGCGCATACATACATACCTATGACTCGGCCGCTTTTAGTGTATAAATAGGGGTGTGTTTTTGCCCTAAGTATTATACCATTCTCTCTCTATCCTCTCTGTCTCTACTCCCCCGATCCAATACAATATATATCTGCACCCCGGCAAATCACCTCGATCGGAACAACCTTATGAACCCGCCGTCAGCAGAGCTAGTTGCACTTTACGGTTCCCGGCAATTCTTCCATGTCATCTTTTCGCGATATCACCGACTCTCACCAAATTTTAGTGCGAGCACCCGACAGTTATCCTTGTCCGGTGGTACAAATGGATTCCCATGATAAGTAAAAGGCCCATGCTGCAATTCTTTTCTTTTTGAATCTAATTTTTTCCAAGTTATTTTGGGGCTGCGCCCCATGTCGCGACTATCCTACGTGGAGACCGAGAGCATGAAACGGGAAAATGAAGAGAAGAAATGTGAGAAGGGCCACTGGGGCTGGGCAGTATCACAAAAGACAAAACAAGAGCTGTACGGAAATAAACTAACTAACTATGAGAGTACTACGGCGAGAGAGGGAGAAGGAGAAGGCGACAAAATACAATCTATACTAAATACTATTAAAACGGCGGTGGCCTGTTGTAACCTGTTATGTAACCCCTAACGCGTATGCTATTGTGCCCCTACGTGGCTATTCCCTTATACACTCTTACGATGTGTCTTGTACCGTGGTGACTACGTGTCGACCACGTATGTGTTCTTCTCTTTCTATCGCTGCACGTATAAAAGACCGTAAGGCCTTACTACTGAATATCATCCGCTTATCGCTTACCACTCTTCTACTGCTACAGTTAGCTAAGGAGCAATAGCCGCCAGTACCTGACTCACTACACAGCGTAGAGATAATCAACATCTTAACCGTCAGGCAGGCCCACGAACTAAGCATAGATTAGATTAGATAAAACAAAGCGCCCATCCGGCCCGAACCTCCCCGGGTCCAGACCCCCACCAAATCAAATCATCCCAAACCAACCAGATTCCCTCGCGATTAAGCATTTAACCTCCATGCAACCAAGATAGCCTTCACAACCAATAAAACAAATAAAACAGAATAGCAAAACCTATAAATCGTATTCATGAGAGACATAGTAATGAACAAATGTAGGTATAATCCAGACAATGCGACACATCAATAATCATACTACCCCCTCCTCGACTCCCTCCTCAGAACATTACGAGTATAAGAACTTACAGACCTTCATCGTACAACTTTCGACAAAGCGCTACATAGAACCTCTCGATATCGAACACGAGCACACCTTCTCCTCGATTCCGCTTCGCCTCTTCGCCTCTCCTCTCCTCTGCTCGTACGGGGTCGTGTGTCGCGCCTAGGTTGGCAGCATGCGACGACGATACGGTGTTCACGACCCAGTCGAGCGCAGCAGTCACAGCCGCCCGCTTCCTCCCTTCCTCGCTCCGATCCGTTTGACCCACGACCGTCTCCCTCTCTCGCGCGTCCCTCCAGATGCCGAACGACTTGGCCCACTCTGCCCAGCCGAGTTGGACGAAGGATCCGAGGCAATTCCTGAGCCGCCTCGAAGTTCCCAGTGGTCTGCTCCTTCGATCACACCAAGGAACTCGCCCCCATCGTGCACTAGCAACGCTAACGAGTCCGTCGTGTCCGTTCCATCGTCGAGCGTCTCGGCCTTCCTCAGCACCCCACTCGGCAGTCCGACCCGTGTGTCGTGCTTCGGCCGCGTCGAGGATCGTCTTGGGAAGCCAGAGTGGGTGGAAGACGGACATATCGGATGGAGCACGGCCGGCGACAGAGTAGTACTTCACGCCCGGAAGGTTCGGCGTCTGCGGATCAAACGACTCGGCCAGATAGCGAGACGTGAGGTTGGCATAAGCCGGCGAGTCGAGGAGGGCTAATAAGAGAGTAGTCAACGACTGAGGTAGAGTCGCGAGCTGAGCCAACGTCGATTGAGTGAGGCTCGCAGCTTGATCGGCCGCAGTGGGAGTCGGCCGAGATAGCAGAGGCGCGTTGAGACTGTACGGAGGGACGTATTTCTCTCCTGCCTTGTTGGCAGCTTCATGGACCGCCTCGGCAGCTGCTTCCGCTCCCCGCCCCATATCGCCAATCCCGACGCCAATGTTCGCGCTACACCAGTCCATAAAGCTGCTGTCCCGATGCGGTGTGGATATTGTTGTAAGCGACGCGGGTGTACGCGCTCGGCGCACCCGAATTCACCTCCGATTTTCTAACGGCCGGATTCGCGAGATCAGGTGTCGACAATCGAGACCACCCATAGAATGTGCGATAAAATTAATGGATTGGTTCGGCACACGTTCGGAGAGAACGTTATGCGTAGGGATTATATGATCTTGGATGGATTCGGTGCTGGTGGGAGCAAACGTGGGCGTTAACGTTACGAATGCGCGTGGTGGGAATGGGAAAAGTGGCGCTCACCCTGGGACGCCGGTGACGACTGCATCAATTGTTCGTAGCCGAGGCCAGACCGTTGTCTCTACTTCAATACTACGCATTTCAGCGGATGCTGGCGATCAGGAGAGGATGCGGTACTGGACCGAAGAACAGAAAGAAAGAGCAAGCAGCGCTACTTCACGAGCCCGTCCAGCGGAATCGTCGACATCCTCCTCGTACCCGTCCCAATTCGTTCATTGTACAACCTCTTCCCGTTAATCCAAACAGACCCGACATTAATAGAGAACATAGATCGCCGATATGCTCCGACAAGCATCTGAGGTCTCTACGGTACGCGGGTGGATCGTTGTGGTTTCGTTGTGGTTTCGTTGAGGAGGAATGCAAGCGCCAAATATCGATATCTAAGCGCCCGAGTATCAAATTGATAAGATAAGCCAAATGTCCGGCGTGGCTGCCTCCCTCCGCTCTGGTTGGACTTGGGTTTGCATAATGCACGCATCGGGGAGCTCTTGGGGTCGAATCCACTGTCATACGTTCTATAGGCTCCAATACATCCCTTTTTATTTATTTAAACACCAATATATAAGCCAATTTTCATGTTCACTCTCAAACAACCAGCCGTCATTGGTTACTCAACCCCGTTCCAAAGCATCCGGTTGCTGTATGACAAAATAGATGTATCAGTGAGACTATATTGTCGCACGAATAGATACCCACACAGTGTTTGAAGGGATATCCAGTAGTGCGTTCTCGATGGCTAACGTCGTGGTGACGTAATCCCACATGTCCCTAGGCGCTCGATTTCCGTCATTTCGGATAAGATATGCGATAACACCAGCGACGTGTGGCGTAGCCATAGAAGTGCCAGTCATCGGTACGAGTTCGGTGTCCGAACCGATACCAGCTGATACGATATCTTCGCCTGGAGCAAAGATATTGAGCGCTTCGCCAAAATTGGAACCATGCCAACACGTGTCCTGGATATTCATCGCGCCAACCGTCAAGGCGTCAGCGGCGCGTGCGGGGCTGTCGCTCTCGGCATTTCCGCTGTCGTTGCCTGCAGCAACGCAGATGTGCAAGCCTTTTCCGAATGCGCTGTTCACTGCAGCATCGAGCCCTGGGTTTGCGGGGCCGGCAGCGCTTATGTTGATTATACTAGGGATCCCGGAAAGCGTTGCAGACTGGACGGACCAGTCGATTCCAAAAATAGCGTCGGTCACCGAACCCTCCAGGTCATTCTGTAGGATCTTTACCGCGATGATGTTGACACTTTTAGCCACGCCAACGCGACGTCCGCCGAGTATCCCAGCAACGTGAGTGCCGTGTCCGTTGGAATCAGTGTTGTTGGAATCAGTGTCGTTGTCGTCCGCAAAATTTGCACCCCAACGGGCACGACCGCCAAATTCACTATGGTCTACGAATACTCCGGTGTCTAGGACGTAAGCGTCGACCTCAGTTTGAGGATTGCGCGATTCGGAGTAGTGATATTGGAAGTTTAATCCTGAAGGCTGGGATCCCGGTGGTAGCATCGCCTGCCTGCTGACCCTTGAGATCCCCCATGGCGCATCCGTCCTGATTACAACTGTCACCCAGGGAAATTGTGCGAGAGTGTCTACTTACTGAGTTATATGCGCTTGACCTTGATTGTTTTCTGAACACAAATACTAGCTGAGAGCGGTCCTTGTGGCCTAGGGATAGATGTACTCACCAGGTAAGTCCTTCTGCCGACCTGTAGCTCGGATCTTAGAGTCCTCAATGATAGAATCAACATCGTCGCGGTTGGTGAGATCCGCCAATGCAGATCCGGTGAGATTTGCCGAGTATCCTTTTATAACTGTATATAAACCAGAAATACGTCAGAAAATGAGCGAGTCTTAGCGAACTGACTAATACTTGCTCTTGTACTGACGAACAACTTTACATTTGGACGTTGTATTGGCATACTTCTCTTCCTGCTTTTGCATCCAAGCCAAATGAATCGATATGTCGGCAGCCTCCTTCAGCATCACCTTGAAAGTAAAATGGTTAAGCTTTATGGAAAATACATCCATGCCAGCACTTACAATGTAGGATTCGGCTATTGCCTTTTCCGCAACCTTGGTGATAGTTACGACACTAGAAGATTGGCTCGTAATGTTGCCGGGGCTCTGAGTCCTGGTGGGGGTATCCCATACAGAGATAATATCGGACGAGCTAGAGACGAGCCTAGTGGTATCGGGGATGAACGCCACGGAAGAGATCCTATCGGTGTGGCCTCTGAGTGGTCCGCCCTCGAGAAGACCAGTGGCCGCATTCCACACGCGGATGGTGCGATCATCCGATCCGGAGACGATACAACTGCTGTCGGACGAGATTGCAACCGAGAGGACGGGTCCGGTATGCCCTAAGAGTGGTTTGCCCAAGGGTGCACCAGTCTTCCCATCCCACATGCAGATGGTGCGATCATCCGATCCAGAGACGATCCACCTGCCGTCGGGCGAGAATGCAACTGATAGGACCGCGCCGGTGTGCCCCTTGAGTGGGTCACCTATGAGAGCACCGGTGTGTGCGTCCCACCTGAGTACGGTGTGATCATCCGACCCAGAAACGACCCACCTGTCGTCGGGCGAGAATGTAACCGATAAGATCGCGCCGGTGTGCCCCCTGAGTGGCTCGCCTATGGGAGCACCGGTGAATGCGTCCCACAAACGAATGGTCTTGTCGTACGAGCTTGAAACGATCCTAGTGTTGTAGGATGAGAATGCAACCGATAGGACCGCGCCCGAGTGCCCCCTGAGTGGCTCGCCTATGAGAGCACCGGTGAATGCGTCCCACAAACGAATGGTCTGGTCGTATGAGCTTGAGACGATCCTGGTGCAGTCGGCTGACCATGCTATAGAGGAAATAATACCTGTGTGACCTTTTAGAGGTCCTAGAACCAGCGCCCCAGTACGGAAATCCCAGACACGACACATGTTATCACTTGAACCAGAGGCAATGCGGGTTCCATCGTATGATACCGCGACGGACGTGACTTCGCTGCCCACACTCCACTGAAGCAGAGGTACCATATCCTTCGCGGACATGGCAAAGCGTTGGATTTGTTTTTACCGTTCGATGAGGGAGGGAGCCCTATGACAGCAAGGCGGCAAGGGGACAGTAGATATATAGTTTGAGGTTACTTCAGATGATAAAATCCAGATGGGGAAGAGGGACACGCGGCTCTGTACTGCCACTAGTTATTAAAAGGACATGTTACCATTACGCCATGAGGCCCTCACCACAGGCGCGCAGTTTGCATCCGATCTCTAATCCACAAGCAGTCTGGTTTCAAGCGGGTTGGTTCGTTCTCCAGAGGCTGGTTCCTCGAATTAGAGAAGCTAGAATCACTTTATACACTGCCCTTCAGCCACTTTTTGACGGAAACTGAGCAACAAGGTATGATAAGTGGTTCAACTCTGTAAACTATCGAGAAGATTTTGTAGGTTGAGGCACATCAGAGACTACGCCCAAGTTTCGTAACAACCTGTAGTTCACGCATCAAGTGCCTGCTGGACTGTGGCGTGTGCTATAAAGTGGCCTAAAGAGGCTCAAATGTTGCACCTAGAGCCCCCTAAAACAAATTGTCCAACCGCCAACCATAGGTTGATTCAGATAATCCAAATAAATCACATGTCTGCTTAGCATCATTGATTGACGGATCCAATTTTGTCGATATTTTTGTTCCAAATTAATCCACCTGCTGCTAGTTCATGGGCACATATTCATGGCTACAATAGCAGACTTCTTGTAGACTTGATGCTGGCTATCGAATGATATACATTATACTCCATTCTAATCATCTATCTTCAGTAGCTCAGACGATGGAAAAAGTGTCCCAAATCATGACGGATGACGGTCGAGCTATAGTAGATAAGATTAGATCGCATGAAGCGCCCCACCCGGCCCGGACCCAGCCAGTCGAGTCCAGACCCCCTTCAAATCAAATTATCCCAAACCAACCAGATTCCCTCGCGATTAAGCATATTTAACCTCCATCCAACGAAAGATTACCTTCACAAACGAAACGAATGAAATAAAATAGAATAGCAAAACATATAAATCGTATTCATGAGAGAGTCATAGTAATGAACAAATGTAGGTATAATCCAGACAATGCGACACGACAATAATCATACAAGCCCCAATCCTCCTCCCTCCTCCAAACATTACATCCTAGCGAATAAACGGACTTACAACCCCTCATCGTACAATTTCCTGCAAAGTGCTACATAGAACCTTTCGATATCGAACACAGGAACACCCTCTCCTCGATTCCGCTTCGCCTCCTCCGCTCTCCTCTGCTCCGCCCGCGAAGGGTCGTGTGTCGCGCCGGGGTTGGCAGCGTGCGACGACGAGACGGTGTTCACTACCCAATCCAGCGCAGCAGTCACAGCAGCCCTCTTCCTCCCTTCCTCACTCCGATCCGTCTGGCCCACGACCGTCTCCCTCTCTCGCGCGTCCCTCCAGATCCCAAACGACTTGGCCCACTCAGTCCATCCCGCCGAGTTGGACGAAGGATCCGAAGCGATTCCTGAGCCGCCTCGAAGTTCCCAGTGGTCTGCTCCTTCAATCACCCCGAGGAATTCGCCCCATCGTGCGCTAGCCACGCTCACTAGCCCGTCGTGCCCGTTCCATCGTCGCGCATCCCGGCCCTCATCGGCACCCCACTCGGCAGTCCGACCAGTATGTC
This sequence comes from Ceratobasidium sp. C01, assembly GCA_025200755.1. Taxonomy (NCBI): domain Eukaryota; kingdom Fungi; phylum Basidiomycota; class Agaricomycetes; order Cantharellales; family Ceratobasidiaceae; genus Ceratobasidium; species Ceratobasidium sp. C01. Next base: position 15,464 of record JANWGL010005613.1, on the reverse strand, counting down.
GTGCTTCGGCTGCGTCGAGGATCGTCTTGGGAAGCCAGAGTGGATGGAAGACGGACATATCGGAAGGAGCACGGCCGGCGACGGAGTAATACTTCACGCCCGGGAGATTCGGCGTTTGTGGGTTGAACGATTCGGCCAGATAGTGAGTCGTGAGGTTGGCATAAGCCGGCGAGTCGAGGAGGGCCAATAAAAGAGTAGTCAACGACTGAGGTAGAGTCGCGAGTTGAGCCAATGTGGACTGAGTGAGGCTCGCAGCTTGATCGGCCGCAGTGGGAGTCGGCCGAGATAGCAAAGGCGCGTTGAGAGTATACGGAGGGACATATTTCTCGCCTGCCTTGTTGGCTGCCTCATGGACCGCCTCGGCAGCCTCCTCCGCACCCCTCCCCATATCGCCAATCCCGACTCCAATGTTCGCGCTACACCAGTCCATAAAGCTGCTTCCCCGATGTGGAGTGGATATCGTTGTAAGCGATACAGGCGTGTACTCGCTCGGTTGGATCCGCGAGATCAGGTGTCGACAGTCGAGACCACCCATAGAATGTGCGATAAAATTAATCGACTGGTTCGGCACACGTTCAGAGAGAACGTTGTGCATAAGTGTGGCACGGTCTTGGATGGAGCCCGTACTGGTGGGAGCAAACGTGGGCGATTAGCTTTATGAACGTGCGTTGTGGGAATGGGAAAAGTGGCGCTCACCCTGGGACTCCGGTGACGACTACGTCTGCTCCTACTTTTCCTTTCAAGATGTCGAGGACTTTAGACCAGTAGTGTAGTTGTAATCTGGGAAAAAGTGACGGTCCTCGAACGTCGAACCCGTAGAGTCCTAAGAACTACCCATAAGCTAACCTATCCCCAACCAACATAGCGCTCGCTCGGACTCACCATGACAGAGAACAATCTTGTTCCTCGGCGCGCGTACAGGATCGAATAGTACGGGGTTATCCATAAGCGAGTAGATGGCAGAGTTGAGATCAGGCCGTCGCTTCGCCTTTGCCTTTGCCTTGACACGCTTAGCGGAACGTTGTCGATCGAGAATAGCTGAGATATCGGACTGGATGGCAGAAAGAGACAGCCACCGAGGCCACCCCACAACGCCGTCAAGTGAAATCGTCGACATCTTCCTCGCTCCCGTCCCTCTCCCCGTCACCGCTCGTCCCGCCACCCTCGCCTGCTTCCACTGCGGCCACAACCTCCTCCCTCCAACAACCGAAACAGATCCAGAATTAATAGAAGATAAGAGCCGTCGATATAGCTGCACAAGTGGTTGAGGCGTACAAGTCGAGTTCATCCTAGGTGTTCGTTAACAAGAGCAGTATCGTCGGTTGGGGCAGCCCCATCCATGATATAGTTCTATCGTCACCCCACGTGATCGAGTCAGCGATTATGTGAGCATGGTCAGGTGGCCCACGTGCTTGGTTGGGATTGGTTGTGATGACAGCGAGTAAATATTGGGGCTGATGGGTCGGCTCGGTCTGGAGAGTGCGATCGGAGTCCTGTCCGGCAGTTGAGGTCCGATGCTGGTCGGGCTGTGGGTGAAATACTATATGCGCATAGTCAGCTGTATTTTTTCTTGATTTCTAACTGATGTGGAGTCTTGCTGGCAAAGGCGAGGCGGATTCATTTGGAGCCAGGGTGCGCGTTGGGGTGCGCCCAAGTCGCGTGGCGACACGTGTAGTTCTCGTGTGTACGCGACGAGGCGCGAGGGACCCCCGAGACTTTTCCGTGAGCGGTAATTAAGCGGTGCTCAGGGCAGTATGAATATATGCTCCCAAAACTATCGATACATCACTGCTGAATATCGACACATTGTGGCTGAATACAGCCCCATTGTAGGAACCATCGACGCAGTCATAAAATGGAGGAAAAGTTGATCGAACAAGGCGATCGAACGATGTTGCTTACTAGTTATGAAATTTCCTATTTCTTCAGCCCGATGTTCCAACCCTGACAGTTTTACCATTTTTGTGTTTCAAACTCTCGTGTTATAAGTTATACCCCAACGAGAAAACGCACACGTTTATTTTTTCTTTGTTTTGGCTCCGAAGAAAATAGAGTTGGAATTTAGGCTTGGATCGTGGGACGAGGCGGCCGTTTTAGTCGAAGGGTCGTTAATTTGGACGTTGATAGGTAAAGCGAAACCCATGTATAAGCACACATTCCGTCTGTTGTTTGATCTTTTCTCATTGGCTGAAATCTATCAAAATGATCTCTCATCCTAAGTTCGTCAAATTTTTGTAATATCCTGTGGTTTCTTTGGGATCGCCTCACCCGACACAGAGTTTCGGCTAAATCTTCCCATATCAACAACCATTTTTTTCGATTCCGTTCTTGGTGTCTCTCGGCCTGTTGGGCCATGTAAGACATTATACAATACATAACACCAGTCAACACATTCCGGATTCGCCTGTTACCAGTGACCGACAGACGAACCTCTGCCCCCTGCCGTCCAGCCGTTCCGCAACTGTTCCTGGCCCCCCAGGCTCCTCCGTAACCCATCCCCTCGTTCCAGCTGTCGGTCCCGCTGGTATCAACAACTATACGTGTGCATAAATCGGTAAGCATGTGACCGGATGGAGGATTTTAGCACTCGAGACATACCTTTTTCCCTTAGACTCTCAGCAATATCCATTGGTTCCTTGGGTCATCCCGTCCAACACAGAGTTTCAACTAGATTGTTCAAGTTCAATGCGCCATAGAACGAAGACTAGTGGGCTCGAACTCACAGAAGGTGTCAGTTGGATTCCAGAGTATCCCCAAAACAGATGCGGTGCATTCTCAGGGGTGATGCTATAACGTCAAAATATAAAATCAGCCGGGTGAGGTGCTTTGGTATGGACCACCTACGAATACACTTTCTGCCCCAGTTCCAACACCAGTCCCAGCTCCTTGACTCTCCATTTTGATTGCCCAGGTAGAGCCTCTCTGCTTATAGAGATGCTGTGGCCTTCCTGGAGCTCTGGAAGGTACGCCAAGTAGCACCCGAATTCCCCATTATGGATGCATGTGACTTCATTACTTCCGTACGTAAAGCACCACTATGCAGATGCGTCAGTCGAAGAATTAGCACCACAGGATTTACTACAAGACACCCACCGTATCGGTAACCTTGTGTTGCCCCTGAATTCTCAACGATAACGGATGCTGGTAGTGCGCGTTGATAAGCTTGTATACTGGACCGCTCTCTCGAGAAGTCCGGCTCATGTCTCGCTCGAAGTACCATCGATCTCGTGGGTCGTCACGCCAGTGGTTGAGTGTCTTCGAGTCGTATTGTCAGCTGGGCATTGCTCAAAGCGTAACTTTACTAGTTACCAGTTTCCTTATATCTGGACCAGTCCCCAAGTACAAGTCGCTTCCTGCCAGAGATATACTAGTGCGGCTGTGATTTAGGCGTATTTAACCATGTCATGGAATATATAAATCAAACCTAAACGTCCGCTCCTGGTGATCATGGCTCCGATATGAAGGTAGCGACCCTTCTAAGGAACCAAGATCCCTCAATCCGGTCGATTCTATAACCCAACGCTTCTTAGCAGATAATAGCTCCTCAGAATCCGACTCCTCCTCAGAGTCTGACCCATCAAACCATCGCTTGTTCAACTGAGGCTCAGCGCCAGCCATAGACCGAGCGACCAAGTACTTTAGGTCTGCATCGAATGCAATCATATAATCTACGTCTGACGTAGGTATGAGTTGACACTAGTTATCTGCATTAGCTCTAAGCGAAGACGGATAGCCATCGGCAAACACAAACCGTCTGGAGATCTGGATCCAGTGGATCACGAATGCTGTGATCAAACCATCCAACTATTTCCAAAGAGTCTCCTTGTCGGGAGATCCTACCACCCGTCGCTAAATTCCTGATATTATACTTTCCACGCGGGAAGCAAATCTTTGAAACGCTATTTCCAGGGACTAAGGTCGTGGCAAGCTGAATCGCTGTTCGTTTCGGGAATTACATGTCCTAGCATTTAATCATAATGTTAACAAAAGATGATGATAACTGCTTACGGACTGAGAGACTGTAAGGGCCAAGGCTTGGTGGAAACCAAGCAAAGTCAGGCTGGTTGTGGCCGTTCGTGTATGCCCATATTCTTTTGAACTTCAAGACCCGCAAAATACTTTAGGTCAACCACGGTACATTTATGTTGGGTCTTTTGAAAACTTACCCTCTGCTGAACGTCACTAACAATCGGCCGATCAACGGGATTGTAGTTCCAACAGGATTTGAGCAATCGCCAAAGCCTGCGGAATTGGTTCGAATCAAAGAAGGTGTTTTTTGGGGGTCGCGTTGGATGAACCCTCGTCACCAGTACTCTAGTACATACTACGAGCTCCGGTAGGCCCTCAAATGGCACATTCCCAGTTACGATTTCCTGTTCATGCGTTTGAAAGAGCCGATGAAGGGAATAAAACCAATGACGTACCAGGATAGTCTATGCCGAAGTATCGATGAGCTTGCTTTATACTATATTTTGCATAAAGACGCACCATTCCCAGCGCATAGACGTCGGCCTGAGGGCTGTAAGATGTTAACCCTCCAAGAAGCTCTGGGGCCTGGCAAGTTACGTAAGTCTCAGGATAACTATCTGGTAAAATCACTCGCCGCCCAGCGTAATGATATCGCTGTACTTGAAGTTCCAGCGGTAAATTCCAGCGAAACGTCCTTCAGCTTGGTGCTGCCTAAATCTGTTAACTTCGCAGTACCATCCTCCGATATCAAAACATTCCACTGTAAAATTTCAGTGTTCCTGATGCGAGGTAATATATAATTAGTCACTTACGCCTTTTAGGTCTCCATGAACCTAGCCACCATCGTCAAATTCAAGCGAGCACAGTACTAGGAGGAAACAACGCACCATGTCAATTCCGTGAAGATATGTCAGTCCTTCAATGACTTGAGTACACTGAGATAGTTGTAAGAATAGTTAAATCCAATATCTTCCAGCGAGCTTACCAGCGCATAACGATCCGCATTTGGATTTCGTCTCAGATATTGAGGCAGTGCACCGTTCTCCATCCAAGCTGATATCATTGCTAACTGCCCGCGGAACCGAGCTAGCCCAATCAACTTGGCGACGTTGACATGGTCGCATTTCGACCATGCGAAAAGTTCCTTTGCGGCTGCCTAGGATAAATATTTAGACCGGTTTTGACCTTCTTACCATTCACGCGATGTCAAACTCACCTTCAGAACTTTGCTTTCGGCCATTTCTTCTGTATTAAGTCTAGCGCATTTGATAGCAACCTTCAGACCGTTGTGCATAACCCCAGGATAGATATCACCGAAGCCACCAAACGCGATCGGGCGAGCCGTGGAGTTGCCGTGATCAAGGTCGTTGGTCACTTCAGGACACCCGTGACTCCGTAAGGTGGCGACGATTTTCAGGAGCGCCTAAGGTTAGGAGATATGGGATCCATTATAGCATCGTGAAGGAAGTCCTAACCACTAACCGTACTATCGTTAACTTGATGTCCCGATATTTTAGTATCTACATGCGTGGCTTGAAGAACATGTGTACCGTCTAGGCTGCTTTGGTTGACTGGGACGCCCGTACTAGATGCCTCGAGTGTGCGCTGATCATAGGTGGCCTGTTGTGAGGTGACATCCATGAAGCGATCAGAAATCCCAAGGCTGCTAGGAGACGCAGGTAGTTCGTTTGCCTGGGCATCTTGGCCTGAGATCGAACTAGCCATTCTGGCAGTGATGTGTTTCCTCTAGGGAAGCGGGATGGAGAGCACAGGTGAGGAAGTATGTTTTGAGTGCGTGGGGTAATATAGTGATTGGCGGTTTCTTAATAAGGGAGGGTGAAAACCAAGCGGATTTCGCGAACCTTGTCTAACCGCCGCAAACAAGCCGTGACATTGTCACAATCCCTTTGTAGGCACAGCAAGCGGGTCATAGGACATATGAGCAGGAAAACCGACTCAAATGTCTCGGTGGCGGTGCTGCTAGCTTCTCTAGAGTTTCGGCTCCGGGTTTCGGGGGTGATCGAATGCTGAAAGAAAATGTGGCGGAAGACCCCGCATGAATGTAAAATGGTCACAGAGTGACATAGCCAAAGGGATTCCCATGTAGTGGTCCTTCGGGGCCTTGTAGTCTGAGCCAAATAACTGGGCGCATACGCATCATCCAGGTTGAAGTATATGGTCTTGATGTCCGGTGTATGTTTTGCGTCCTATTTGTGTTTACATAAGAGTCGTGACCGCGTCACGGCAGTTACATAAGGTTCACGAAACATGCATAATTTGAAACCCCTCGATGGCGTAATATCGTTGCTTCGTAAGCCGGCACCTGTCTGAACTCGACGACGACAGCTTGTGCTCAGAGTTGTATTTACTAGTCGAAAGATACGTGCCTATTGGGTACTTCTGTGCTGCGCAATCAACACTTATGCTTGCTCCTCTGTCGAGAAAATCCAAAATACGACTAGGGTTCGTCGTCGCTGCGGTCATCCTACAATTTCTTGGTTCACGAGTACCCGCCTTTGATTCCTCCCACCTCTTTCAATATTCGGAGAGTGAGGCTAATCATCAATCGATTTATAAAACCGGCGTTAGGGCAGACTCTGGGTCTGTAGGCAAGAGGCTCGGTGGTCTTTCTAGTCTGTCTACTCGGAAAAAATTAAACGAACCCTCGGCTGAACCACCTAGCTTGGTACCTTCTGCCGGTGTGCGCTGGGACGCCCTCCATTATCATGACGTAGCTCTTCGCGGAACGTACTTATTTGAGCATCAATATGCTTTCTCTCCTGGGGTGCCCGTCGTTTTACGCTTGGTCCACTTGGCAAAAAGTACTTTTCTACTGCTTACTCAACACTTGGAGGATGTGGGGTTCTTGTTTCTTCGGAGGGAGATACTGGTGGATTGGTTATTATCTATAACAAAAGCCGCCCTGCTAGGCTTATTGGCTTGCGAACCGTGTTTGGAGCTTTATCAGTACGTGGAGCTTCTCGATTTTATACCTGGGTCTTCTTCCTTACCTACGGTTTTTGTGTGCGCCATGATATAGATTGACCAAACGCGTAACTCAATCGGACGATGTTGCTCTTCTAGCGACGATTATCCACATTTTGATGGGGGCACCACCAGTCATGATTCGAAGCGCGTATGCAGAACCATTTTTCGCCTGGTGTTCGTTTAAAGGTTCGTATCTCACAAGTCGACGCATCGACGCTTTACCTCTCTCCTCCCACTAAAATTTTGCTTTTTTGAATATGCCGCCACAGGCATGCGCGCGTGTCATGACCGACGATACCTCAGTTCAGCACTCTACTTTGCGCTCGCCACGTCATTCCGAACGAATGGGATCTTGCTTTCTGGGTTCACCTTGTACGACTTGATCGCTTGGCCCTTCTTGACTGAGGCTATGTCGACTCTATCCGATGCACCTCCCCCAAGTTTACTATCGGTCTCTAAATCACTTCTTCGTGCAACAAGAAAAATCTCACTGCTCGCTATTGTCTACAGTCTAGCCTTATTGGCAATCGTAATATCCCCGGTTGCGGCCCACCAGTACATGGCGTACGCCGCGTTTTGCGTCGAACCAACTACTGCCTCAACGGAGTCATTATACCCTCGCCCATGGTGCGCTTCTCGACTCCCAATGATTTACGGATTCGTCCAATCGCACTACTGGGATGTCGGATTCTTGCGATATTGGACCGTCGCTCAGATTCCAAACTTTATTATCGCTGCCCCTATGTTAAGTCTTGTCGGAGGTTCTAGCGCTTGGTTTTTATGGTTGGTCGCTCGGCGCTTTGGGAAACCACCAGGCAACGCGGGACGAGTCTACAGTCCCAAGCAGATCATCTCAGAATCACGCTTACTCAGTCCGTCCACGGTGCTCACGCTCCTACCATATGCCTTGCACGCTCTGGCACTATCGGCTATATTATTTACCTCGGCGCACGTTCAGATCGCGTTACGCGTTCTTCCCGCAGCTACGCCGTGGGCAGCTTGGGCAGGCGCGGCGCTGATAATCAAAGGAGCCCAAACGAATGACCCACGGAAACCTTCTACCGAGACTGCCCCGAATGATCGAAGAGAGCGGGCGGGGGCAAGTGAGGCGAGGGAGGGTGAGGTTGTTGGTACTATTCGAGCTGGGAAAGGAGATTCAACATCATGGTGGACTTTTATATCACACCTTTGGGTTGGGTGGAGTGTTGTTTGGGTGCTTGTGAGTAGTGTTCTGTGGTTAGCTTTCCTTCCTCCCGCGTAGGGATGTCATTTTTGTTTGTGTTGTGATCCAATTCGACGCTTTGGCCATTGGTGTGATATTTCCCGTCATAATATTTATTCTCATGACGCCTATCATCATATGTCGCAAGGTTTGCTGGCCCATAGATACAACTAAGGTTTCAAAACAGACACAAAGCGGCTCTCACATTGTTTGGCACAGAAACTGAGTACGAGGGTGGATGGCCTTGAGGGGGAAAGCGATAAGCGCTCGGCGCTGTTCCATAAGCGACGGGAAGGCCGAAATGGTATGGTAATTCAGGCTGGAAGTGAGTTCGGCTAACCACCATCCCACCCTTGCCCTTGCCCCAACCACCCAATCCACTCTCCAGATTTTGTAATCGGGACACATCGAACAACCCTATCATCAACTATTTCCTAGTTTTCGGCGCCGTCTCGTCATTCGAGATCTCACGTCCATATTAGCTCTTGGGAATGGCTACGGACGATACAGTGCCTCTCGCGCAATGGGATATAGGCACCCCAGTTTACTCAATTGCAGTATCGCACGATAGCACCCGCGTTGTCTCTGGCTCAGGCGATGGTCTCGTCCATATCTGGGACCTAAGTACTGGTGCTCTTGTTCTAGGGCCCCTGTTGGGAAGTCACTATCCGGTTCGACCTGTAGCATGGTCACACAACGATACCACAATAATCTCCGGCTCGGTGGAAAGTGCTCTCCTTGTTTGGGACGCGCGCACCGGTGCCCTCATTGGCAAGCCGCTCAAGGGGCATACCGGCTCAATCGTCTCGGTCGCGAGTCTACCCAATAACACCCTCGTAGTTTCTGGTTCGGAAGATAGAACCATACGCATCTGGGATACACGCACCAGCGCCGCCATAGGCGAGCCACTGAAAGGGCATATGGACACAGTCTCATCGGTGGCGATCTCGCCAGACAGCGGCCGAATTGTGTCCGGCTCAATGGACAACTCGATCAGGCTCTGGGACGTCCGCACCTGTGCTTCTATTGGTCAGCCGATCTGGGGACACGTTCGTGCAGTGGCTTCGGTAGCGTTCTCACCTAACAGTACTTACATCGTCTCGTGCTCATGGGACAACACCATCGGTATCTGGGACTCAAACACTGGTGCTCCCGTAGGCGAGATGCTCCGGGGGCATACGAGCTGGGTTCGATCGGTGGCGTTCTCGCGCGACGGTACCCGCATCGTTTCTAGTTCGGATGACTATACCATCCGGTTTTGGGATGCACAAACTGGCGCCCCAGTTGGCGAGCCGCTCAGGGGGCATAGCTACACGATCAACTCGGTGGCGTTCTTAGCCGATAACGCCCACATCGTTTCTGGTTCTTCTGATGGGACCATACGTGGATGGAAAGCGCCTCAAATCGCATTATCATTCGACATGATAACCAGCAGCACGGTAATGGTCTTATCTGCATACACGCCCTACCCCTGCTCATATATCAGTCATCTCCAAGTCCATTCAGACGATGTTTGAGTGTCTAGTGAAGCATGGATGCACCGACCTCACGCCCTTCATACCCCCCGATCAAAGCTTTACCAGGATGGCCTACGGTGGATTTGGCGATGTTTGGCGCGCGAAGATGGCTGATGGTACACTCATTGCAATCAAGACTCTTCGGCTTCACGTTTTATGCCAAGACGGCGACAAAGCGATGAAGGCAAGTCTCTACTTGGTTTAAACGGGTTATCAGGGCTAACGGCATAAGCTGTTTAGCGCGCGGTCCGAGAGATGCATATGTGGTCTTGCCTTCATCACGTCAATGTACAAGAGCTGTTGGGCATTATTGTACTCCCAGAGGGGCTCGGCATGGTCTCTCGCTGGATGGCACAAGGTGATCTAAAGCAATATATTATTAATTATCCCTCTCTGGACCGCTACAACTTGGTATGTTGGGCGCTTTCCCTCCCTTCGAGCGCTGTAACATGGCTCTACAGTGTGCTCAGGTAGCTTCCGGGGTGTCTTACCTTCATAGTATTGGGATGGTAAGCGTCAACGTATCTGAGTGCTGTAAACTGAATATTAATCCTTGCCTCCTAGGTCCATGGCGATTTGAAAGCTGTACGTGCAATAGTGCACGCTTATCTGTGCGCCAGGTGCAGGCTTATTTTGACATTTCTTTCTAGAATAACGTACTGGTATCAGATGATGGCATACTCAAGCTCAACGACTTTGACTATGCCATATTGAATAACGCTTCGCTTCAGTTTTCTGCAACCACCAGACTCGGAGGAGGCACGCTGAGATGGATGGTGAGTATTTCACCTCAATTCCTGCCGCGCAATCTCGAACATTCGCCAGGCACCCGAGCTCCTGCTGGCGGGAGAAAGAGTTGAAGGGCAGCCGACCCGACCTGCCGTTATAAGGAGCAGAGAGACAGACGTATATGCGCTCGGAATGGTGAGTCTATTGGGTAAATTAATAAAATTAATTCTGAACAGACAAATGACAGACGATGCTGGTACGCCGAGCTGATAGGAAGTGTTTATAAAATTGTCTTAAGCTGGATACGTGTAGGAAATTTTAACTGGCAAGGTCCCTTATGCCGAATACCCAGGTGATATGGGCATCTATCGTGCCATCGACAGACGGCAGCCTCCAACCCGTCCGAATGAGTTACCTACGTCCGAAAAAATAGCGGACCGTATGTGGGCTCTTCTTCTAGGGTGCTGGGACCACGATCCTTCTGCTCGTCCAGACGCGGCATCGGTGTTGGGATCGGTGAGTCACTCCATCCCCCAAGTCATTCACAGATAAATACTCACCCATTGGCCAGTTGGGAAGCCTTGATGCTTGAGTGGTGCAGCTTACATAGTATGAGAAGAACTACTCCGCGTTAATAGAGAGTTTGCGAGCCAATTGCTATTTGATTAGTCAGGTTGCGAAACACGTGACTAGTTCTACTTCAGTTCTACTTGTCGGCCATGACCCAGATAGTTCAAACAGCTCAATAAGCTTCGTAAAATGAATTCAAGTGTCTCGGGGGATAGTATAGGTTGTGATACAACCCCAAAACCTACGGGAAACTCCCCTATCCAGAGCCTCAAATGGGGGGTGCGGTGAGAGTAAAGATTGGGCAGGGGGGATTTGCTATTTTTTCTTGTACCAAACAGCTGATGTGGTGTTTGTTCAATATGAATATCCATTGACAATGATCTATATGTGCGAAATCCCCGTTTGACGAGTCGCCGAAAGTAGAACTCAAGTAGAACTAGTCACGTGTTTTGCAACCTGGCAAAGCAAATAGCAATTGGTTCGCAAACTCTCTAATGTCATCCATCGAGGTGGAAGCAAGAAAAATATACTATCCTCAATCCTCATCGCCAAGCCAAGTAGAATACGACAGACTCTTCAGATACGACACAGTCGCTCAAACCAAGACCTGCCTACCCATGGCGTCTGCTGCTCAAATGAGAGAGGATGCGGTCCAAGCACTAGATGCCGCGCTCAAAGTTGCTGCAGTCGTATTTATCAAATCTAAATTTTGACTTACGAGACACCTCCCCAAGGTTTAGAAAACCCATGCTATTGGAGGTCAGTGCTACAAGGCATAGGTAGGCTAAATTCCAATGCAAAGTGAGTCTGTGGTAGAGATATGGGTCATCAACCGGTTCTTCCATCTTCAAACCTACACTATCCCCGGTTATTGGATCGCCAGAGATATCAGAAAGGAGCCTTTTAAGTCTCTCGATTGGCATCTAAGAACAAAGAATCGATACATTATGGGCTGATATTTAGAACTCGATATATAACTAATCACTTGTATCTCAACTTGAGCATCGGTTAGTGGTTGGACTACACCTCCTCTGTTCTATCGAAGGAAGTTCTACCAAACGCGGTATTTTATAAGTTTATGAGGCCTTATCTATTTTTACTGCGCATATACTCTACCACCACGCACGGGCGTAGACGGAGGACACACGGCATGTGGCATAAATAGGATTAACGTTACGGCCTATTCCTCACAGCTGCCCAGCTTAATTTACAGCTGTTCAAGGGACCAAAATAAGAGGTAATATACTGACAGCACTAAACTATGCGTGAACCGGCGTTGGCGACCCGGTAAATCTTAGCCCAACATATGAAGGTGGTCGGAGTAGCATTCCATCTCTTCCAGGAGTCACTTTTGTACCAACGCGAGTTCTAGCTTGTATAATATGATGATCACGGACTCCGAGTTAAATGTCTTTGACTTAAGATGGAGCAGGTGGAGATATCGATCACAGAAGTTCCCTCTAGACTTAATCTCAGGACAACAGCCCCTTCGAAGGAAGGGGGGGGGCGATGGCCAACTCCTGAATTACGATTCCGAACATTATTATTTTCTCCTCTACCGCTGAACAGGTACGATATTAGAGAGTTTGCGAACCAATTGCTATTTGCTTTGCCAGGTTGCAAAACACGTGACTAGTTCTACTTGAGTTCTACTTTCGGCGACTCGTCAAACGGGGATTTCGCACATATAGATCATTGTCAATGGATATTCATATTGAACAAACACCACATCAGCTGTTTGGTACAAGAAAAAATAGCAAATCCCCCCTGCCCAATCTTTACTCTCACCGCACCCTCCATTTGAGGCTCTGGATAGGGGAGTTTCCCGTAGGTTTTGGGGTTGTATCACAACCTATACTATCCCCCGAGACACTTGAATTCATTTTACGAAGCTTATTGAGCTGTTTGAACTATCTGGGTCATGGCCGACAAGTAGAACTGAAGTAGAACTAGTCACGTGTTTCGCAACCTGACTAATCAAATAGCAATTGGCTCGCAAACTCTGTAATGTGCCTGCTGCTTGGTCTTTTATTATTGCTAGTCTTTATTCCAGTTGCTCGTTTCAATCTATAAACTTAAGCGCACACCTAGATCCTGCCTTATTTGTAAAAGCCCCTGCTGGATTGTCGTGACGAATCCATGACGGTTCGACCTGACCCTTACGGGTAGCATAATTTCGTAGTTGCATTTACGTGGAATTCATTTGCTCAGCTACGGATATGTTGATGGCGATGCTGAACTGCTACATGACTGACCTCGCCTCTCCTGGTACACCTGATGTATATTGCATGACAACGATGGTGTGCTAGATTTTATCTGGGCATCCAAACGCGCCCTTGCTACGCTATAATTGTGTCCACATGGTCACACGTGTATTCGTAGGAGGTCTCAAGCAGCAGTTGCCCAAGCAACAGACATACATGCAATCGGACCCATGTTCGATGTGCTTAACAGTCATATACTAGGGAATTACAAGCGACAAAAAGGGTGTGGGAGATTATAAAGAGAAACATGGAACAATCGCAGCGTAGAGTCCTCCCGCTCGGTATAGGTGACCAGCCAAATCCTTCGAATCAAGTTCCCAACCCTGTTTGCAGATTGAGCAAGAGGCGATTACTTGGACGTGGCGAAGGGGTCGCCCATTCTTCCTGTTGTGCTTCACAGTCCAGATCTTGCGAGGGCGTCTTAACGGCCTATCTCCCGCCTCACCCAGCCGGAGTAGGGGGCACGAACACATTGTTAATAAACTAGGCAATTCCTTGCCCAGTGGCTGTGTCTGAAACGGAGAAAATAACCACATCGTGGGTGGGCTCCCTTTCTCCATGTAGATCAAACCTGTGTGCGAGGGAGCGACGCTGTCTTTGAGCCCGAGATCCAGCAAGCTAGACGATGTGTACTGGTCGTATCCGGGGGTCTCAATAGTGAATTTTGAAACAAGATTCACCATATAAGACATAATCAACGTGGTGTTCAGGCATCCCACCAGTACGTTGAATGGCCCTTGTCTAAAGAGCGGTGAATACTCAGTTACTGGATACGGCCGAGGTTCTCTAGCACAACAGACTCACGAATCCAACCAGCTCTGAATCCTCCTAGTTTGCGCTTGATCATTGAACGCATGGCCGCAGCAGAGCAAGAACGCCTTGGAGCTTTGGGACCGCCGGAGGATGGCATGCGCAGGCTTCAGTGTACGGCGGAAGAACTTTATGCAATCTCTAGTTAGTCAAAAAAAGACTACGGGCTGGTCAATATAGACGGTGCACCTCTTCAGGACCGCATGCGGCCTCATCGGCTATTTGATATCCCATGTTTCCGGATAAGCCGTGTGTTATGTATACCACAACTACCTCGAAAGTACCGGTGTCCCAACAGCTGAGGGTTTGGTCTTCAGAAGACTGGTAATATATGGAAACATTGAAGCTATTGACTTACCAGTCGGCCAGAAGATCGTTCTTCTTTTCTTCTAAGTCTTGGAGCTTGATAGTTTCTATGTAGCACTAGAGTTAAATTGGGGAGTAAGCTGTCGACCCATAGGATAAGAAACAATAGGCTAGCCATAAGGCGGAGACTGTCGACTTACCGGCCAGCCGGCGCCCTTCAAGACCTCTTTAATCAATCGAACGAGGCGCTTCTATTGAGGATAAACAGCGAGCGCCTGTATGCTCGCCGTTAGTGATCACGTGATGTAGTGTCGCCGGTCTACTCCATAGCCCCGTCGACACCCCGTCTATTCCC
>JANWGL010005610.1:0-27944 GCA_025200755.1 Ceratobasidium sp. C01 | reverse complement strand
GTCAGTTATCATTCCTAGCTCTACTCGAATACTGATGCGATTGTATTTCACCAGTCCTCGCGCGTACTCTGACGGACTTCACATTTTTCGACGGCAAGGAGTTCGCTGAGCCGCTCTGGGAGAACTGCACACGAGATTACTTGAAAAGAATTCGGGTGCGGGGGTATGCAGCGTCCCTCTCAGGGTCAGGGAGCCGAATTTTGCAAGCAGGCTTTTGGGACATACTCTATGATGAGGCTCACTTTGAGCGATTCGAGATTACCAACGTTACGAGGCTGAGCGTTGAAAAGTCTTACAGTTGGCGCAAAAAGTAAGTTAAGAATCACACTCTGCCTTTTCGCACAATCTAACTGTCGGCGTCCGATAGCTCGGAGGCTATCTGCTGGTTACAAACCGAAAAATATTGTTATGCGCTACAACGACCCTCGGCAAAGTACGCGGCAACCTGGGAACGAGTTCTCGCAAGCTGCAAGAGAGGCACAAAGCGCGATGGAACTTTCCATCAGTTCACCCAGCTCTCTGCTCCTAGTTGGTGGGGCAAGAGAAACGACGAGGAGCTCGACTTCTTCTTGGCTCAGCGAGCGGAGCAAGAGTCCAAATCGACGAGCTCCGCGGTGAAAACGAAGAAGGACAAAACCAAGGCCACTGTTCATACCCCCGCTCGGGCGCCGAAGACAAGGAGGCAAAGCCGGGTTGGGGATCAACGAGGGGCTTCTTCCAACGACGAGTCAAGCAACTCGGAGTCGGAGGAAGACGAGAGTGAAGACAAGGACCAACGGGAGGAAGGTGATGACGAGGACGACAAAGACAAGTCGAGCGACCGCGAAGATCCCAGCTTCGAAGGTGATACCGATCGTCACGGCAAGGGCAAGGGCAAAGCAACAGGTGGGGCGACTAGGCAGAAAAACGACAAGAACCAGCCTGGCAGGAGGACACGCTCTATGGGCAAAGACACGAGTCCCGATTTGCCCGAAGTACAGTCACATACGACGGATCCTACGGTGCCCCCTCAAGCTCCGGTCCCCGATTCAGCTGCTGCAGGCACGCCAACCACCATCCCCGTCGTGAGCGGCCGGAAACGGGTAGCTGACGTCATGAACGCTGCGACTGGTGCTCTCGAACACCAAAGTGAGTCCCCAAAGCGACCCCGTCACGAGGTCGAGGAGCAGGGTAGGGGTACAGATGGTATGAAGGCAGGGTCTTCATCCGGTATTGGGACGGCGAGCGTGGGTGACATTACTCCGGTGGCCGATCCTGGCCCTCGCTCCGAGGTTGCTCTGCCTGCCGACCAGGATACCGGAGCTCGCATCGCTCGAGAAGTCGATAACGTGGTGCCTGGTCCTACCACGAAGGCTGCCGCCCAGATGCCGGACCTCTCTCTGGCGCCCACCTCCGTGTCGGAGGGTGTCAACTCGTCGACTGGCCCACCGAGAAATGAAGGTCCCGTCTCCCCGCAGCCCGTAGATCAGGGCGGGGCGGCTCCTCAAACAACCGACGCTGGTGACATTGTTTTGCCTCCTAGTCAGGTTAGTAACTGCGCCGCTCTCTGGATATGTCAAACCTATTGACGTGTTAATCCTACAGTCAGATTTCTTGGGTACGCAATCGTCTGTCGACGGAATGCTCCCGAGCACCCTGGAAGTCAGTCTCTCCAGTCAGGATACCACTTGTGAGAGCATAATCCGCGCCCACTCGCCTTCTCCTTGGAATAAAGTTATACTCATTCAAACTATAGCTACGCCATCGGCTCCTGCTGATTCGCAAGAGACTTCGGCCTCAATTGTGCACGGGAGCACGCACGATCTACGTTCAACTGGTGAGTTGTATGATCCCTAGTATTAGCTCATAGTGACACGCAGCTATCAGGAGGGAATGAACGTGCGCTCCTTTTGGGCAATTTAGACATCCTTGATTCGCGCAAAAACCAAAATGTTCGAGGGCCACGGGCCCAGGCTGACTAAATATTCACGATTCTTTGTGTGCCAGTTACGGCCTTAGGCCCGCTCCAGCTTGTTGTCTCTCCTCTCGCTTGCCGTTCCTGTCTTCTCTTTGTGTAGGATGTGTCGCAACATAGGGCGCTGCCCCAAAACGACCAGAAATAAACTAGATTTAAAAAGAAAAAAAGAATTCACGATTGTTCTTTGAGTCTTAATCCAAGAACCTCGCCCTCCCTGGTATTAAATCTAGATCTCGAACAGATGAGTGAGAAACAAATGATGATTGGGGAATAGATCTAAAAGTACGGTCGTTTGAAAGAGTTTATAACGTTCTACCGCATCACACAATATAAGCTACAGCCTGTACAACGAGATCTTTGTTTATACGCTGTTTAAACCGCCCGTTATATGTTGTGCCCAACAGCTGGGTGTCTTGAGGTTCTTGAGATGCCGAATGGCTCAGTGATAGCGGGACGTCGAGTTCTCCATTATGCCAACGCAAGCAGGCATGATTGTTCAGGGCACAAGAACAGTAAAGAGCTATCAGAGCTAGCTATCTCAGTTCGCTAATCAAACTCCCGACATATTTGGATTGAGCCAAGAAATCTTACTTCGGAGGGACGGCCTCATGTTCTTCCACTTTTACATATCTCTCACAAGTTAAAGAAAAAAATCTTAATGAATAAACAAAAGGGCTATGGTCCTATACAGAGTATCTGCTTCGTTACACTGAGTTCCCGGACTTCCCCCGACCCCTCAAGGTTCCACGAGCGCTGGACCTCCCCCGACCCCCGAGCTTTCCCCTACCATGGGACGAAGCCCCGCGTCGGAAAAATGGACCGCGGTGAGCATCATCAGGCTTGATTCCGCCTTCGGGCACCAAGGGCCAGGGCGTCAAATGGTGGAGGTGAGTTCTAGGTTCGCCTGGGTGTCGCTCGTCACCATTATGCCCAAGACGAACCCACTTGCGCGACGTTGGGAGAGGTTGACCTTCCAGACTGCCCGCCGCTGGTCCCCTACACTCTGGAGAGAGGCCCTGCTGCTCCAGATCCTCGGATGCCGCGCGTTTCTTCTCAAACGGCCAGTCGTCTTTCCATTCTTCACCCCACCAATCCGGACGCAGCCCAGACCGTGGCCACATGGAACATTTGGCCACCATTCCTTCCGCGCCCAATGACACTAGCGATTCCTCCCAATGATCTACATAATCCCTATGGGGGAGAACCAACGCGTAGTCACCAAGTGGGGTCCCGAGCCAAACGCAGGGTGCACTTTGGAATAATCAGCGCTAATCGAGGTACTAAAGAATAAAAGCGCGCGCACCCGCCACGGAAACGAGGATCACAGTGAACCCGCAGACTAGATATGCTGGACAGGTTCGTTCGGAACCAGTCGAGGTCGTCCCCACCAAACCAGCCGCACTGAGCGAAAAGGCCTTCCTTGCCTATCAAAGTGCCCACAACACCCTCGATATGCCAGCCCACAAGAGGCTGCTGCTTCAGATCGGGTGCGCCTAATGGCGCTGGTTCACCGTGGTGGAAAAACTCGAACGAAGTCAGAACGCGGAGCAGGCCTGGCATTCTAGAGTCAATGAAGATGTGTGAAACGGGTTGTTAATGCTTACGGCTTCCTCGAGTGTAGGTAGCGTCCTCCTCTCGCAGTAAGGACTTTTCGGGCTCGAGCTGGGATGTAAGCTGAGGCTGCGGGACTTCGGCTTCTGCTTTTCCCATGCTGCAATGATGTGGTCGAGTTGTCGATCAGTTCCACGCGTCGCATCACGTGTCTTCACGTGTTGACCTCCTCATCTCACGTGACTATCAGCTGGAAAAATCACTCCTTAGCCAAGAATGAGTCTCGACTCGCGCAACCGACTGATTATCCGCTCTGAGAACCACAGACTTGATATAGAGTGCCGGGGGATGGCTCAACCCGGGTCCGCCCGTCAGTTCTTTCGCTTTCTCCCTACCAACCTAACCCTAACTTTACCTCAGGGATTGCGCGCACCATGACCAACTTCTCGTTTTTTCAGGGCTCGAACTTTGCGAGACCTATTTGGAGTGAATGCACCGATACGTATTGGCCGACGATTCGCGTCCAAGGATATGTGGCTTCACTGTCTGGGAAGGGCTCCCGGATCTTGCAAGCGGGCTATTGGGACATCTTATATGGCGACGCCCATTTCGAAGTCTTTGATATTACCGATATCACGAAGATGTATGTTGAGAGCGACAAAATATGGCGAAACAAGTCGGTGTCTTCTCACTTTCCTGCACACGTGCGCTCTACTAACGCGATTGCCTTTGAATAGTCTCGAGACTATCGTCTGGTTGGAAACCAAGAAATATGTTTATGCATTACAGGAGCCGTCGGCCGATTACGCAGCGGAGTGGAAGGTAGTCGTACATAGCTGGAAAGTGGCTACAGGGGCCGACGGCAATTTCGAGCGGTTTACCGCGCTTACGGTACCTGCGTGGTGGGGACTCGACAACAAGCGGGAGTTCCAATACTTCATGTCTAGACGAACGGCGCAGGAATACGGGTCTCGGAGTCCTACGCCAAAACCTAAGAAGAAGAAGCCGAATGTTGCCGTCAAGCCAAAGTCCGACAATGTGACAAACACGCGTCCAACCAGGGGTACGAAAAAGCCACGGGTCTCATACACCTATGACGACGACGAGGACGACGACGAGGACGACGAGGAAGAGGAAGAGGAAGAGGAAGAGGGTGCGGATGCGGGTAAAGCTGGGGGTAAAGCTGGGGGTAGCGGCGACCGAAAGATGAACGTCGAAGAAATTGAAGAAAATGGCGAAGAAGAGCACGAAATAGGGGGAGGGCAGCCGAGCCGGGGCACATCCGATCCTAGCGAATTCGATGTCAAAGGCAAAGGCGAGGTGAAGGCTGACGGAAACCACAAGGGGAAGAAGGGCCCATCAATGACCAGGAGAAGAACGCGTTCAATGGGCACCGAACTAGGATCGCCACCGCCTGACGTGCATAACAACACGACACCCGCCCCATCGTCACTGGGGGCGCCGACCCCGAGCACTGTAACCCCTGGATCTGTGAACTACCCCAGCGGCCCGAAACGAGGCGCTGACAATATGGATAGCGCGGTTAGTATCCTCGACAAGTCAGGTGAACCCTCGAAGCGGCCCCGCTACGAGCTCGCAGTGAAGGATGGAGGTTCGGATGTAGCTCCGGCAGGGCCCCCGTCCAACGATGGAAGCACGAGCGAGCGAGGGGGTGCTAGAGGCGTTACTCCGTTGATCGTCCAGCACCCACTCAATGAGGGTGTTCAGCGTGGTAATGAAGCAACCAAACCGCGTATCGACCGAGAACCCGATGACAAGAAGCCTGGTCCTGGTAGACTGGCTGCTGCGCAAACGCCCGGTCTCTCTCTGACTCTAGTCCCTTCACCGAGCTGTGGCGACTCGTCGAACTACCCCCCGACCCTAGATAGTGACTTTTCCATGGTGCTCCTCGGTGCGGGGGTGGAAAGTTCTCAGGGAACCTCGGCCGGTAACCTTATGCCGCCTTATACTCAGGTTAGTACCGCTCGTGATCCCACAATCTGAGAAACCGAATGACGGGTATCACTGCGCAGACAAGGTATCTAGCCAGGCAGTCTTCCTTCGACGATATCCTTATACCCACGCCGGGCGGCGGTTTATCCAGTCAGGATACCACCAGTGAGTCCATGAGCCACACTCCCTTGCCTCTGACTCGAATAAAGTCAAATTGTATGGAACTTAGGCACGCCATCGGCCCAGGATGATTCGCAACAGACTTTAGTCTCAGTCATGCGGGGAACCAGCTCCGACCCGGAATCAACTGGTGTGTTATGCGAGCGACGTTATCGAGCCTTCAACATTTGATTAATGGCCTTTTTGTTAGTCAGCCGCCCATTCCAGCGACACCGATTGAAGTCACTCAACCGGCTTCGGGTGGGGCCCCTCAGCAAACTCCCAACCACGCCGTAACAGATTCGGTTGAGGCGCAGCCCTCGGGCGCGGCTGCTGAATGTGCCCTCCGTTCGGCAGATTTGGACTACTTGGCAGTACGACGAATCCAACAATCCGGTGGGCCGCAGCTGCAAGCTGCTTGAGAACTGGCGTTTGTCCGATGTAAATATGCTCCGTAGCTTGATAGCGAGGTTTAATTTGCCGAAACATAACGAATATTCTCCCTCTCTTGAGGTCCGCTTTGATAACGCCACTCCAAGGTCATTACCACACCTATCATTCACGCCATTTTCTACCGATGTTAGTTCCCGACCCCATTGCTCACAGCCACCTTGATACGACAGAAGAGAGGCAGAGATTGTCTTATCCTGAAGTGAATTTGGCCCGCGGCGACCCAACTATACTAAAGAAATGTGTACACCTCCGTCTATATTGTAAGGTCTCGCCTACGGCACGGGGGGCATTTCTAGTTGGTGAAGATCCGGAAGGTGAACGCCATGAAAATTCCACCATAGGTTACGTGTAACGTTGCATAGTCGACCAAAACGACATTGATTTGCGTCTACAAAGTCTTGCAGCGCGAGCGGAGAAAGGCAAAGACCAGAGTTCCGTAGATATTCGAATGCACATCCTTTGGCGTAGACCCAAGGATATTCCATGGGTATATGAAATAGTAGCGGGGGAAATACCTCGAAAATGAGCTGGCGGCCGTCTGGTTACGTTATCAAATACACCACATGGGCTGACATTGTGCACGACATAACTCTGCAACAACATCGAGAGAAATTGAGCAGAAAATATAAATGTGTACAATTGAGTTGGCAGATTATTTCCAGTCCGTCAAGACTTGCTTGATGCCGACCTGAAGTCATACATTTTCTCATGTGATCAACTACTTTCCGAAGTATTTTCCGAAGTATTTTCCTTACTGTTTTCATTTCACCACGGAATCTCTTTGAACTGACGCCAAAGGATGTGCATTAGGATTATCCAAAGAACTCTGGTCTTCGCATTGCTTCACTCGCGCTATAAGACTCGATACACGCAAATCAATGTCGTTTTGGTTGACTTTGCAACGCTACATGTAACTCATGGTGGACTTCGCGTGGCGTCCACCATATTGAGAAAGACAGTGTGCACGTGATGTTCAGGGTTCCAGTGCACTGTCAACATCAAAACAAAGAACAAATAGCCACGTGGGCTGAACCAGCCGACTCCCCATTGACTGCTAGCCATTTCGCATACCCCTCGATCGGTCTACCTTGGACATGGAACAGCGTAGGCTTCCCTCACTGACCCGCAATCAACTTTTTGACCGTAATGTTGTATTTCTGCTGCAGAAATCTCGCGTCCTAAAATTAGGTTGACTTTTGCGCGTGCAAAAGACGCGGTGAGTGCCCTTCAAGCTTGGCTTCTGGTTCACTAAAAAAGTGTTGCCAGTATTGCTTTTCTTGTGAAGACGGAGGAGACGTCCTCGATTGTGATAATATTGCATGCCATCGTGTGTATTGTTACAACCGGACTGAGGATATCAGGCCCCACGATGAGTCATCTGAAGGACTTCCTTGCTTGTCGATCCCATCAAGCCTAGCAAAGGACCCGAACTGGAAGTTCCGATGTCCCGAGTGCTTGGCGAGTGACCCCAATCATACCGTCGATGTGAGTCCCGCTGCCTTTTGCTCTACTTTGTGTTCAATGTTACGTGCAGTATATAATCAACCGTGGTTCTCGTGGCACTCGACGGCTTGCTTCCAAGAACTCGGTTGCTCTAGTAGTGTACTACCTATCCTCATTAAAGGATTTGGCAGAAAGCCTCGTCGACCAATTGATGTCGATCTTGGGTATTTTCGAAATGAATGTTGAATTGTCGGTTCATCAAACCCCGGATGCAATGACCAAAGAGGAGGCTGAAAGGATACGTGCCAAGTATGTATTACCTCATTGCATTCTCCATTACTTAACCTCCCGCTGGCAAGGTTGCTTCCTGAGGCGCCCTACCATGTTGCCGTGGTTTTCCTGACCGAAGGCGATCCAACAGGTGGTTGGTGGTACTCAAACCTAGGCGACCCGGAGGGTCCCTTGCAAGCGGGAGAGAAGAGCTATCTAAAGTTCTTCGTGCGCCCGCTAAATACGCTCGCCAAACACGCGGTCTCAGCACGCATATTTGGCATCGCGTGCGGAAACAACCTGCCTGTGAAAGATGTAGTGGGAAACCTTTACGACACGTTGAATAAGTAAGCAACTGTTTTTTTTCTCCCGGCTGCGGCGCCTGATCAACATCAAAATCAAGGACACTGTCCGACTGGAACTCAATCGTACTCCCTCTTGCTGTTGCGCTGCAGGCCGTCGATTATTTCCTGATCCTTCCGGAGATATTTGTCGAGCTTTATTACTACTCCACGCCCCTAAGGAGTGCGCTCCTGCGAGTATGGGCGAAGTCACCAGAGACGCGTACTCATACTGGGCTTCTCGTGATGGCAAGGCCAACCCAAACCTCCCCACTGAACGTCACCAGGTTTGAGCACGCGCCTGAACCCACGCGCCCGTTAGGCTACTCGTTGCCGTTTACCGTTTCCCTTTGCGGGTGTTGGGAGCAAGGCGGGCGCTGGACGAAAAAGCATAACTCAGTCGCGTATGGCGAACAGTTTTACTACTTTCGCTCGACTTGCTGCTCGTCGGACCTTTACGTCGCTATTTTCGTTGATCGGCGTCGCATTCGCGAAATGCACGGTACTACGGTTATGGAGGAGGAATGGGATGAGCAGCAGAGATGCTTTTCGTTTGACGTCTCACGCATGGTTTCCATGAGATATTCGGTAAGACACTCTGTTCAGACACTGAGCACCTATTGACGACGTAAGTGTAGAAATCGGGACAGATCAAAAGTAGCGAGGAAAACAGGGCGCGGCATACGGAACCTTGGACTCAGGCGGGCAGGGAAGATCTCTTGTTCAAGCAACAGTCGGAGAACTGTCTATGAATGTCTTTTTATTATATTATCCCCAGCTAATTCCTGAGTAACGATCAATTTCCTCTACTTGTCTCTTGATTCAGTCGTTCTATATTCCGTTTCTACCCTGCGCAATCTCTCTACCTCGTGCGAGACTTCCGTCTCATGTGAGCTCCGAGCCTTCTAAGAGGTTTTAGCTATGCCCCGTCTTCATTGCGTTCCGCTTGTCTCGTTTCTGCTTCCCCTTCTGAATGAATTAGCATCCCACCGTATGGCCTGGCCCCGCCGTGGCTCAAATTACGTGAAATAATTCACCAAAGAGAATAAAGCCTTCGCCGGGGCGGGGGTATTCATTCAATACCAGCACTTCCCGGATGTTCGCTCGACGCTCGGGAGCCACACGCCCGTTTTCTTTCTGATTCTGGACTTGGAATAGTTCGACGCCAGAGAAATCTCAGATCAACGTGTATTAAAGTTAGAGACATAGTATACAAATTCCGCGCCAATCAAACGACCTTTGACGCTTCGCGCCTGTACGTTAGAGGTCGTTGTTACTCTCACTGTATGTATAAGTCAGAATCCGTTCCAGGGTTCCAAACTGCAAGCTCACTTTCTCCCACTTGGAAATCCAACGACAGGCTGAGCAGTTGGCATTTCTTTGGGTTCTGCGGTCGATCAGTCGCGCTGGTCAAGTGGTGAATCGACGAGCGGTACTAACTGTTGAGTTCGTCCTCCGAGGGGTCATCAACCAGCACTGCCAACCTGGTCAATTTGCGTCACTGGTCGATTTTACATTGGTAGTGGCTTACAGTATCCGCGAGGCGCCTTGCCCCCTGCTGACTTGCGGGCAGTCTGCTTCGTTTTAGGTCCTTTTTCCGGCCGGTTTGAGCCTGCTATGGGAAGTCCTTTCATTTTTTGCGATGATGGTAAGGAGGAGGCAGGTTGATGGAACCCTGAGGACCCTTGCCAGCGAGGAGGTTCATGGTAATTTGAAAGTCTTAGCTCAGCACTTGAAGAAACACAAGAAGGGCCAAGACTGCAGTGCGCTTCCGACCAGCGTACCAGATAAAAGTACAGAGGGTCATTTCGTTAACTTTACACTCGAATTATGTGTGCGACCTCGAGTGTGCTGCGTTCCAGGCCCATACGACTGTAGTGTGTCCAGACCTAGGGGTTCAAATAACAGTCAGTGGTCGTACAAGAATAAACCGCATTCGATCCGGCTATTTTGGCCCTACAAGGTATTAAAACAAATGATGCGCCTGGTATTTCTTTATTTCTACGGTTTTATCCTTATAGAGTACATGTGAATAGCATGTGCAGCGGCCTTGACAATGCCAATGCAAACACGGTAGGATAAAAGATCAATCGGCAAAATAGGGGACAATCGCGACATAGAGCCCGGATATCTTACGAAGTCGACCGACCAGATGCTCCGTCGGGAGAGGCCAGGTTTGCCCACATATCGAACAAGCAACGTCTACCAAAATTTTGTTCAGATCTCCCTCCTGCGGCCCCGAATGGTGCACCACCCAAACTTTGCGCTTCCTGCTTGCAGGTCGATCGTCCGTGGATTCCGGTTGTTTGCACTCGCAAACCGTCAACAAATTTGGGAGCTCTTTGCCTAGTGGGCGGCTATGATACGGCGCAAATACCCACATCACGGGTGAGCAATCCTTCGACAGGAAGATCATGTCCGAGTGGTTCACTGCGATACCATCGCGCAGCCAGCATTCCAGCATTCGATCGCCCGCCCACTCTCCGGCATTCACCAGGCTCGTCGTCATTCTTGAGATCAACGTGGCCATAAATGCGGGCGCCATACGCAGGCTCAAGCAACCTAGGAGCGTGTCAAACGAGCTGTTCCTGAGGAAAACATCGACATTAATGCACAGAGAAAGGTTCGCGGCCCGGCCATCTCACCCACACATCCATTGATGTACTTTCATGACCTGTCGAGAAGACATGAAAGGGTAACCACAGGCCAGCACGAATGCCCTAGTGTTGGCGGCGCGGCTGGCGAGGTCATGCACACTAGGCATCGTGTACTCAAAGAACTGCACAAGAGTCAAAACATTGAGTAACAATCTTTGGACGGCATTACTGACCTCTACAACCTCCAACGATTTCCCGTGGCCCACCTGGTACTCGTTGCGAGACAGACCGTGTGTGATATAGACAACAAACAGGTCAAACGTCCCGTTGTCCCAGCTGTTGCAGTCAGAATGCCGTATCATAGTGCAAACAATCCTGGTTATGTCACTCACTCCCTCTGTAGGACCTCTGGGCGATCCCCGAGTGCGTTCAGTTGAATAGGCTGAATTAAGCACTGAAAGGACGTTGAAACCTAGGAGCATTCAATGCAAGAATGTACTTACCGGCCATCCCTGGGCCGCCCATCTTCCCTTCACTAGCGTCGTCAGATGCTTTACCTGGGGCCAAAACTGGTCCAAATAAAAAATTATCATCATCATCTTGGGGGCACTGTCACCCATCGATTTCACGATATGATGAGGCCGCTGACGCAGCGAGTGCTGAGTATTAAGGTCATTGTAAACAGGAAGAATAGAGTAGTAACGAGCAGGGGATTCGTAACTTACCGGGTATGACCCTCGCTGATCGTAGTCCCAGCAAAACATGCATTGAAAGGACCCAATTGCCGAGGCGGCATCCGGCAGTGAGCTCCCTGTTGAAAATGCATTGAGTGTAACACATGCTTGCCCGACCGAGGACCGGGCGGAGTAACAAAAGGTCGAATCGCAGGTGATGCACTTCACTATTCCTTCGTCGGTCGTCACGTTGCACCAGCCACAGTCAATCCCAACGTAATCCGGCAACTCGGGCGTCTCGTCTGTCTGGACTTGGTTATTCATCACCTAACCCAATCAAGTCAAACACTCAAACAGAGGAGAGCCATTAGAGAGTGAACCACCTACGTCAAACCAGATATCTTCGTGATCATCTTGAGCGGCCTGCCCTACAGGCCCGTCCTGTTGTAACTGACGCCAGGATTAGAGTCAGACGGACGCGACCATAACGTGCAAAAAGGAACACCAACCTGCTCCATCGCGGCCAGGACACGTTCGGCAAATGCCCCTATATCGACCTTTAAATGGAAATCGACACAACTCTGGGTGTTTCTACCTCTGATATCTTTCTGATCCACATAAACTACTGCCCCACCGTGCACCTTGATCTTGGTGGCAATGTCGTACACGAGATCATACACGTCGGTAGGCTGCAGAGAAATGCCGACAACAAGGAGTAGGTCGCACTCGCTTGCGCGGAGCATCACAGCGCTACGGACGTCGCCGCCCGGGAGTAGATCTCTCATCATCCGGTCCTGCACCGCTGGACGCAAGAATCGAAGGGAAGGGGCTCCAGGTCTACGTTTCGTATTCTGAGCTAAGAAAGAATGGAATCGCAACAATGGTGAGCTTAACATAGAATACTGCGATCCCTTGAGACGAGATCAAAAAGAAATTAAAAGAAATATAAATATCAAGACGAAATTGCTGGTTTGGAGGATGTGGTGGTCTAGGAGTTGTCTAGAACTCCCGTTGGACAAGTAGGGAATGGGTTATCCTTAGCAGAAAAACGCTTAATTCTCACCTCTGTATGTGCACGGTGGACAAGGAATCGTGTCACCGTGGAGAAGCTGGGCTTCGAGTTTCGCTACCTGCTCCCCAGACAAACAGGGGCAATCCGCTGTCCGGCATCGTAGTACCCGGTTATCACCGCGCATCCTCAAGACCGAGGGCTCCATTTTGCGGCGATCTCCAGTCTCCAATCCGTCGATGCTATTTGTGAGACACTTCACCAATCTGCCTTCATCGAAGATGCGTCTGAGGAATCGATAAAACAGGTTTGAACCTGATCCCTTCGCCTGGATTCTCCTACGCGTAGACGCGATGTTGAACGTCGCCAAAGTATCCTCTCGAACTTCATCGGCCTTGACACCAGTGGTCGAACATTCGGTGATCAGCGCTGTCAAACTTTTCGCCACTCCGTCAGCACTGTGAAATGGTCCCGTGCTTTCTTTTTCTGGCTACAAAGACGCTCTTTGGTTACACGTTGGTGAAACTTTGCGAAAAGTACATACTGTCATGCCAGACAGACGTGACGCGCCTGAACCACATATCACCATGATTTGTTTCGACTTGGCTATAGCATCCAGAACGGTTGAGCTGCGAAACGATAGATTCTCAAAGTCCAACACCGCGGTGCTGGTTCTTGTTGTAGCTTTGAAAGATGAAGCCATGTCTTGTCGCAGCGGGGTCAGTTGAGCGTTGCGAGTAAACACCAGAATTCACGTGACCGCGTAGTGACGCGAGGTTGCGCCACAAGGTAAAGTGTTTTATCTAAGTTGAGCCGATTCACACTTTGGACTGCGTGCCCTGACAGAAAAAAACGCGACAAGTCCTATTGTAGGTATCAGCCCTAGAAGACCTACTCCATGTTCATCTTTGACATTCACACACAGCCGGAAAAATCGGAGTATTGGAAACCATCCGAGGTGAAATGAGGATTCCTCGAAATCTGATACCTGTATTCTAATCTTAAGCCCTAGACGGCGTCGGGCTTCTGTGCTTGAACAAATCTGGCGTCAAATAGTCCACATGTCGTGGGAAACGACGTGGTGTCCTTGAAACGTGTGACACTGGTAAGCCGTGTAACAGGTATAACGGCAGCCGAGAGACCGATGGGACAAACATGCGGAAATAATGCGAAGGCCAGTATATACGTCTGAAGGGACAATACAAGAAATCAAGTAGTACATGGTCACCGTGCCGAATTGTGGTCGACAGGTACTTGGTACACAGACGAGGCGAGGAATACATACAAACATAACAGAGGACATTTTATGATCGATTCAGTCATCCTTGTAGATTGCAATACTGTACGAACACGAATTTAACGTCGGTCCGAGTCCCAGCCGGTGCCGACGCGACGCAGACTTTCCAATTTGTCCCATGTCCCATTTGCAAGCGACGTCGGGGACAAAGCATCCAAATAAATATTCGGTGTATATGCTTGTTTTTTTCACACATGTCAAAGAAACCATACGGTACATCCGACATCCACATGGACATGTCTTTGTCCTTCCCCCTCCCGACGTCGGGGGACATAGCAAGCAAATAATAGTAAACATATATTTAGCGCCCGGCGTGATTACATCATCGACGTTAAATTCGTGTTCGTACAGTATCCGAACAACCCAACAGGGAAGAAACTACGATAAGCGTGAGGATTCTCACTTGAACCGGCGAGTTCCGAAAATGCTCCCTATGTATCTACAAATTTGAGTTGATATAGTCAGCGGCCGCCTCTCAAGAAGGTAATACGCCATACCCCCTAAACAAGGCCAACTGTGCACGGCGACCGGTAAACTGGAATTCCAAACGAACCGGAGTTCCCACCCAGTCGGTGGTATTGCGATCGCGGAGCATCTCGAGGTCTGAGAGGTCTACGGTTACCGAGAGGGATCGTAGGCAAATATAGCGCCCGGCAAGCTCTTCCAGAAACGTCACGGGAACGACGACCTCACTGACGTGCAAGTGTTCGAGACTAGGGGCTAAACTCAAGAGGAAGGCCCGCGTATCCCCTAGGATGGCAACCGCATCCAAATCAAGACTCCGAAGTGGTAACGCTGCGAGCGGGTTCAAAATCTCGGCGGCAGGGACCTGCCACGGATCGAAGTGGAAAGCCTCAAGGCAGAGGCAGGTCTGGCTGATGGCTCCCACGACCTGTTCGAGCAAGGGTGCCGTCGTCTTCACTTTCGCGGCCCTTGATATGACCACATGCAATGTTGTCAAACGGCCGGCCAGGGCAGGCTGGCAGACCATGCGAAACGCGTCGTCCGGGGGAGCGTTCGACAAACGCAAACTCTGCAAATGAGGGAAACGCTCGGGCGGGAATATAACTCCCTGCCAGCGACTGTGATCGTCGCATTCAATGCTTAAGGTTCTGAGGGAGGGAATCATGCCTAGATAGACCGCGGAGACGTTGTTGAGCATAGCCGACGTTATGGTTAAGGATGAGAGCTGCCCCCATCCGGACAAATGCTGCATCGTCGCTGTTGCGCAGGGCCCTTCGCTACTCGTCTCTCCAGGTTCGGAAGAGGGAAGCCCCACAAAGAGGTGAGTAATTGAAGGCGCACGATTGCGTAGCTTCTTCATATCGAGTTCCATCAGTTTGCACTTCAGTGCAACGCGTTTCACGGTCGGGCAGAAGAAGATGCCGAACATATCTAGATGGTAAGAATCGGAGAACCACCGCTTGTGGGGGAAAGAGGACAGATCTCGCCAAACGGTAGGCTGCATGGCTAAGGACTCCAGATTTGGCAACAGTGGTCCGGCCGCCTCCTTATGTTTCAGTGCCTGAACGAGATTTTCGGCTAGGTACAGAGGAGTGTTACATCCCCGGCGATATAAATCCAACGATTTGACATACGGAGCGATGCGATTGAAGGTTCGAAACCCGGGATCGAAGACAGACCCTAACTGTGTATTGGTGAGCGCATATCGTTTGGATTGGCAGAAACCTACTCACCAAGTTCGGCCCGGCGGCGGAGTTGCTTTGATCGCTATCTGAGAGATAACTTTCACCCCCGTAACTACTATTTTGACCATCCGAGGCAGCCTCTCCACCTTCCGAGCCACGCCCTTCACCGTTCGAGTCATTGTCCATCTCGTCGATCATAAGCATCACCAGGCGTTCGAAGCTGTACACACGTCGCCATAAGCGGAGGCGCGCGATGTCCCTAAACGACGGGGACACAAGCGCAAGCACCCGGAGGTCATTAAAGCTTAGGAGCAGAGACACCATAGTCCAGATCTCCAGAGGGATGCTCAGATATGCAGCGGAGGCCATTGCAAGACTTAAGTTAGTAGCTGTGGGGTGCAGGGCGCGTGATCCATCAACGAGAGGAAATTATCAACAGGATAATCGCACGTGATCAAGTTTTTTTCTGATACTATTTATGAACCGGTACAACAGGGAGCACGTGATCAGGTTTAGATTGATCGTATCCACATCCTCTCAATCGGCGAGTACGTTTTTCCATCAAGTAAAGAGGTCCATTGCAGTCGTCGTACTCATACTTATTCTCTTAGTTCAGCCCTCCTATGGCCCGCCGACCTGCAGTAAATCTCATCGCTAGATCTGCACAATCTCCAGAGCCGCCCAGCCCCCCTCTCGGGTCAGTTTTTCCGAGATACCTTACGGCGGACCCACCTGTCGCTGATGATCCAGCGGGAATAGCTCAAGAATCCGAGTGCGCGTAGCTCCTGCGTATGACTAGCTACTTTACTGATAGTCCACTATCTGTAGGCAAGTGAAGGGCGTTATTCAAGGCGATTCAAAGGAGAGAACGAACACGGAGGGGCATATAGAGAAAGAACAGATTGTTCGGCAGAGGGAAGCCTGAATAAGCACTGGAGAACAGGGAGAAACTATACACGGTATCCGCCGGTTAGCTGCCACCACACTATGAATCAGATCCTATAGTCCTCCTCGATACCGTGGAAATCGACTGATGACCTGAATATGCGAAAGGCTAAAAAGAATAACTACATGAGCCTCAGACCCTCCCCGCAACGGAGCTGACCCGGATTTCTGGTAGACATTCAGCCTGTTGACACAGTTATTCTTATAATCTGAAGTCTTTGAGCTCCGTATATGAAAATTTTGGAGCGGCTCTCGCTTTTATTTCCGTGAACTCGGTACTTGAACCTTTAACTGTAGATTGCTCAAATGAGGCGCATTAGATATCATTTCCTACCTATTAAACGTCAAATCGTAGCTTGGTCGTCTACACCAAAACAACCTTTGCGGCATTGATCTAATTCTCAGGCGGCATTGCATACTTGATGATTCCGATTCTGACCGGATGCCGGGTTATTGCGAAGCACCCGATTCGTAAAATATCTGAATTCATGCAGCATAAGCGACATTTTCGACGAACGTGCTTCCTAAGGCGAGTTGAAATCTGTCCCAAACAACTTTCCAACAATGAGTTTGCGTGCTCGGCGAGCTGCCCGAAACAACTGTATACACAACCACTGATAACATCAAGATCGTCGTCCCCGCCGTTGTATTTCCCCTCACCCAGAGACCGGAAGATATATTCAAACTTTCTGGGCATAGCGGCCTACTGTAAGAGCATATGCGCTGCCTGCACGGGGATGTCTGCAAGCAAGACCTCTTCTAGGCCTGCGGACACTCCTTCGTCGAAAGGCAGGTTTGACGAATTAAAATCACAGTGGGAGCAACATACTACCAAACGTCTGAGTTGTGGTAGCAGACTAATTGATCCCGCGGTCGTAGGAGTCAACATTGAATCGTCAATTACCAGGATCGAAAGTGCTTTCTATTTGCTCATCGTACGGCTGAATCTCCACACTATGGTTGACTCTACCAAAAGCGTCTAAGTACATCTAATGCTCGTACGGGGGTCCTCGTAAGTCGGACGCATGACAAACCAGACTATGAGTTCCATGTAACATCACAAGGTGGCTTAAAATCATGCATATTCGACCGCAACGAGTGCTTCGAGGCAAACAGGAAAAAACGGATCCTATAGAGGTTTAGAGAATTCAGCTGCACATCTATCGGTATCAGTTTGAAGAGAATCCGAACAGAAATGAGAAACTAGTAGGCAAATCCGTACGAGGAGGAGCTGGTGGTCAACCCGTTGCAAACGGAAACACACCTATTCCACGACCCCGGAATGCTTCGTCTGAGTGCCACAATGAAGAAAAATCTCTTGCATGTCGGGTAAAATGTTATCGAAATGATATTTCAGATGATTCTCGAGTGTTTAATCGTCCCCCCACAGAACATATCTGGTTGTCTGACGAACCACCGCTTGTGCGGATTTGCCTACTAGTTCCTCATTTCTGTTCGGATCCTCTTCAAACTAATACCGATAGATGTGCAACCGAATTCTCTAAAACTCTATGGGTTTTTTTTTCTCCCGATTCACCTTGAAGCACTCGTTGCGGTCGAATATGTATCCTGTTAAGCCACTTAGTAATGTTACATGTGACGATTAGTATGGATTATCATGCGTCTACCTTATTTCTCCATCTGTTTACTAAAACGCAACGAGTTTTCTAAGCTCGTGAGACTCGTAACAAACTTCTAACATATATCCACATATTCAATCTGCCATTAGGAACCTGCCTCGAAAGCCCACGCTGGGCCGACATAATGTTACAAGTTCGGGACCCCAAGGGAAATCACGTGGACACACTGCCTGTCACCTGACTGACGACACCACCCTCACGTGGCCAAAGCTGGTTTGTTTGTGACCACCACCAATCCTCCACCTGCCTTATCCGTCGTCACCGGTTACAATTCACAATCCTCAGGTGGCTAACGAGATGGAACCTTTGCCCCGCCACCGTTGTGAACGCTCCTTTCTCATACCCTCGAGTCGGTTGCTATGAGGTTGGCGTCGTCACGTTTGATGGACGGTGTAACTCAGGTGGGGCGAAGACTTCGGCGGGTTCAAACCTTCCACAGAATGCACACTCCCACCCCTAGTAAGTCACCGTGGCGTAGAACCGGGGGAGACCCGATGGCTGATACGACGATAACATATGTCTAAACCTGCCTCGCCAGCCTCTGGTCCTCTCTCGTACTCTGAGTTGAGCACCACGGGGGTATGAGCTGCACATAACAACCGAGGGGAAGACTACGCACCCCCACCCCGCCGCCGCAGCGTACGCTCCTGATTCGTATCGTGGGGCAGGTTGCTACACCACATGGTGGTTTATTTGCTCGTCTGGGTGCTAATGCTGAGTGAGGGGCCAACCCTTATCGAAACTCGCCGAGAGAGGCGACGTTGGTGGTGGGGGCGGAGGGGGGGGGGGGGACAAACATCGATGAACCCTGCTCTGCTACCACAGCGGACTGACGTGTGTCATACCTTCGAGTAAATTCTCATGGGTGGGCCGAGGTGGCGCACAACATTGACACGACCCTGACGGGACGACGACATGGGCACTCGATGACGGCTCCAACCCCGCTGCCGCTGCTCACGCTCCTGTCCCGTACCTTCGAGTGGATCAACGCGGGGTAGGCTTGGCCGAGGTTACTCGAACTCAACCACGAACACGAGACGACGGCCACACACCTTACCCCGCTACGTTGCATCACGCTTCTATCTCGTCCCCTCCAGTGAATACTGCGGGGTAGGTGTGAGCTACGCACGACGGCCGACACGACAACGATCCAGCCCCAACCCGTCTACCATAGCGAACGGTCCAGTCTCGTTCCCTCGAGCTGGTTACTGGGGGGTGTGGGGGCTTATTCGCTAGCTGATGTGCTAACGTTGAGTGGGAGAGGGAAGAGGCAGCGAGCCGACATTGGGGAATGGTGGGGGCCTTGGATGCTATAGATTTCCGGGCGAATACAGACGACAGTCCGACATCGCAGGGTTTCTGGTGGACTCCCCGCAGCTGCTCACGCTCCTGTCTCGTACCTTCGAGTGGATCATGGCGGAGTAGGCTTGGCCCACGTGCGATGAAGGTTGAGCTTAGTTGGACGAGACGACGGCAACACACCTTACCCCGCTACGTCGCATCACGCTTCTCTCTCGTCCCCTCGAGTGAATACTGCGGGGTAGGTGTGAACTACGCACGGCGGCCGACACGATGGCCTTCCAGCTGCAACCCCGCTACCAATGCGAACGGTCCAGTCTCGTTCCCTCGAGCTGGTTGCTGTGGGGTGTGGGGGTATGTTCGCTTGCTTATGTACTAATGCGGAGTGGGGCAGAGAAGTAGAGCGGCCAACCATGGGGAGGCCGATGCTATAGATCCTGGGCGAATAAAGGCGACGGACCGGCATCAATGGTTTATTGGTGGACACCCCGCAGTCGCCGCTCACGCTCCTGTCTCGTACCTTCGAGTGGATCACTGCGCAGGAGGCTTGACTTAAGCGCGATAACGGCCGTGGTGACTCAGATTAGACAATAACCAAGAAATAAGAGCAATACCTACCCAACCCCCCTACTGTAACGTACGTTTCTATCTCGTACCCTCGAGTAGATGACTGTGAGGTACGCCCGAGGTTCCTTCGCTTCTCCCTCTTATCCTCCAGCAGAATGCTACGGGGAGGGTGTAAGCGACGGACGACGGACGACACGACAGCAATCCAGCTGCAACCCAACCGCCGCTGCGAACGGTCCAGTCTCATCCCCTTGAGCTGGTTACTGCGGGGTATGGAATGCCACGTAGCGAAGCGGGAGAAGGGGACTGACGGTCATCGGGGCTCACTTGGGGGTGACTTAGCGCTGTCGATCTGCAGACACAGAGGGCAACGCCGGTGGATCTCATCCCGGTGCTACAGCCCCCCCCCCTCTCGTCTCATACCTTCGAGTGGATTGTGAATAGAAACATTCTGTTGAAAGTGAGGGACAAAAAAGCTTGTATGCCCAAAAGCATAGCAAACGAAAAGAGCAGAATCAGTCTATCGAGCTGTAAAACGCAGAAAATGATAGTAGTCTTTCAGGTTTGGGGTCGGACGGGCAAGATATGAGTCAAAAAGCCATGCCGGCGGGTGTTGCATCACATGATAAATTTGTCATTGGGAGCGTCCAAAAGTGATTCACTCGTTAATGCCTATAACTGGACACATCCTATAACTGGACACATTTTGTAGATTCGAGGTCTGGCTATCGAATGGTGCTCATTATATGCGATTCTGATACCCCTATCTCAAGCAACGCATGAGGCGAAAAAAGTGTTACAAATCATGATTGATGACTGAATCTGAGATACCCTTCTGCGAAACACAGCTCGATACGGAAATACAAAGGAAGAGAAACGGGGCCTCCCCATCAACATATCTAGTCAGCCTATCGGCATCGGGGGTTCAAAATAATCCAGGGTCCACCTTGGTGAGGGCCTACTTGCTTCGCACCCTTGGGCATGTTGCTGGTACCCGTACACCACAAATGGTCCCTTCCGAACATCGGCAGCCACTGCCAACGTTTGTTGACGAGATTTCGGGCCGCGAGTACCATTACCCTCGCCGATGCCTCGGGGACACTAGCAGTAAGCGTCTCCCAATCTTGCCATACGCCCAGTTGTTTGAGGCCCTGGGTCTTCGTGCGACGCAACGAGTCCTGTTCGGATGCTGTTGGGAAGTAGGCGCGTACCGTCTTATCCCATTTGCTCTGGTCCCATCCGATACAGACATAGGAAAGGAAGATGTTCCTTAGCTGGGTTCTGTCGGTGAATATGTCGAATGTGACCTCCAGTCTCTCCGATTCGTCAAGCAGACACCAGGATTCGTCCGTCGCACGCCGATTGGGAGCTTTGCCAAATATTTGCACGGGATAGTTGTATACGATATCGGTAACCTGCTGGCTGAAGGTTGTTTGGGGTGGTCGCTCCTCGAGATCCTCCTCCTCTGACTCGTAGCCCTGTGTCCGGTCTGCTTGAGGTATGATCCCATCGAACGCGTCAGGGATGACTTCGAGGAGACGAGTGTTCAGTTTTCGTTGTCGATTTCCCTGGCACCCGACCGGATTGACTGGCAAGGGGTCCTCCGCGCCCCACGGATCGATCGGGATCGTCTTTGGTTTCGGGGCCGTTGATATCCCCCGTATCAGCCTCCAGACTCCGATCTCGTCTTGTTGCTGCTTCCTGGTTCCGCAGAGATAGATAATCGTTTCCTTGGAGACGGTACGATGGCTGGATATGCGAGGCATTTTGTCGCGCGCGGTAGGAAGGCGCAAACTATGGAGATTGTAGATGACGAGAGGTCTGTCGGGAACAACTTCGCCCCCTCGTATAGCGTGTACGGAGCCAGCATCACAGACCTCACTCCAATGACCACCCTCGTCCGGCCTGTTGACCAGAGAAACCGCCATCCATACCAGCAGCACCAACAGCGATCCAACCTCCGGCAACTGGTCAAGGGAAAAAAAACTTCGGACCCGGATCACTCTATTAAGTACGCTCTGGATTGCCATAACTCGATGACATTTGAAGTTCCTAAATGATTTGTTAACGTTTTAGGCTTCGGTTAATGGCGGAGCAGGCTGCGTACCAGTAGTCATTGGTAGTGGTCCACCCGAGCCACGGTGCCAAAGTCTGGGCTGGGATATCGTGATGGACGTATGGATAATAGTGGAAGGGAACGCGTGTCTCGATCCGAACCGCGACATTGTGGGTGGTGGCGGCGTTGGCGAAGGCTGTTTGAAGGGGAATGAAAAAGCTTTTCTTCTCGTCTTCCC
The DNA here is from genome assembly GCA_025200755.1 of Ceratobasidium sp. C01. NCBI lineage: Eukaryota > Fungi > Basidiomycota > Agaricomycetes > Cantharellales > Ceratobasidiaceae > Ceratobasidium > Ceratobasidium sp. C01. The sequence continues at coordinate 5,846 of JANWGL010005610.1, read as the reverse complement.
AGTCGCCCAAAACCTTGTGGATAGAGGTCCGCTTAGCCTTATGTGCGGCATCCACCCGATAGGTTAAACTCTTCTCGGTGCTGTAGACTTGCATGAACAAAGCCCCGTGTTCCGTTGGCTCTTCGAACGTCATCCGGAAGCCCGCAAACGCTCCCAAATGAGCGAGCTCGTCTTTCTGGTAACTCCCACCCTGGCCAAGCGTCCATCGCTCGCACTGGGCCACGGATGCACCGGAGATGTGAGACATGATTTCGGGGTGGGCGTCGGCCGAAGGGAATACCGAGATCGCGTTATCGGCTGCGTCGGAGGCGGATACCGTAGTGGCGATGTCGAGATACCAGAGATTTTGTGGAAACCGGGTGGTATCGAAATCCCGTAAAGCCCGCTTTACTGCTAGGGTCCGGGGGTCGTTCGGGTTGATTAATTCGCCTTCTACATGGAGGTAGGTTTAGACGGAAGTGAGTCAAAGTCATAGCGCAGGCTAGATGAGAGTAGACAAACCTTCGTCCACCAACTCCACTTCCGGAGGCATATGGACCACCCCATCCATGTTCTTCATGCCTTTCCCTTCCACGACAAAAAAGAAATCGCGGGCAAACGCGAGCTGAGGGTTGTCGTCGACGAGGCGCCGAATCTCGTCAATCCAGTCGTTGAGCCACAGTGCGTGAACATCCCGCCCAGAATGTTGCGGTTGAACCCTTTCGCGCCCCGGTTCCTCGGCGTCCCTGGGACGGTTGCCGGCTCGAAATTTTTCGTTCTCGTATTTGGCTGGCCAGCTACGCACAACTTCGTTCGGTAAAGTAAATAATGCAGCCGGCTGAACCGCCTTGTCGTAAAACGATTTCATGTATTCGTGATTGACGTAATTTTGACCCTCCTTGTGGGTGGGCTCGAAACGGAGGCGAGGGAAAACAACGCGAACGAGAATATTGTCGCTCATTTCCGCGAAGCGGGCGTTCGGAAGCTTGTGGATATATTCTGGTGGCTGCGAAAGTGCGTGGTAGTGAGTTGGGGAAGCAACATAGTCAATATCCTTGTACATTGACAATACTGTTTTCTTACCTCCTCGGCGTCGTGTCCTCCTGAATACCAGACAGGAGGTATGTGGAGACTTGATGTCAATGTGTGGGTGAAACTCGCCAGCATGAAATATTTGAAGTTGATTCGATCTTTAATCGGAAACCGGCCTGTTACCACTCCAATCACAGAGTCGATGTCGCAAGTCTGGCCCAGAGTAGTTCCAGCCTGTAGCTTGCAGGCGTCGACGTCGAGAGCGGCTCTGTACTTTTCTCCGTCGCGGTCGCTTGTAAAATGACCTACAAGGGCGAAGGTGTCTCGTTCAACTAAGTTGACATCAGTGTTGGCGAGCTCCAGGAATTTACGATTCCATTGAGGAATTGTGCATCTCTTAATCGGTGGAAGATTTCGGTCAAGAGTCCGTTTGATAATGGGATCCTCGCGGACAGCGATAGGCATGGCGGCGATGGAGATGCACAACGATGCAGAGGATAGGCAGCGAGTGAGTTGGGGACTGGGGTAAGGAGGGGGATTCAGAACGAGGAACGTTAGGTTAGGTTAGGATGGCTCCTCACATATCATTCCAACCAACTAATCGATTGCTATTCGGATCACCCCGCCACACGGATCTCGGCGAAATGAGCGGCGGTGTTTGCCAAAGTACATTCGAACCTTTGACTTTGGACGGAAAGCTTTGGAAAGCCGAGGGCCGCTTTCCAGAGAAACTTCTTCTCATTATGCCACCGATCTCGATGTATGTTCTTCAAATCGGTTCCAGTAGCTCAGCAAAACCCCCTTAAGTTCGAGAGCGCTCCGGATCGCGGGGGGTGGCTCCATCCGTTTCACTTGCTCCGGATTGCTCCAGAGTGCTCGTGAGGGACCATATACGGTCTAGCGCTCCGGAGCACTCCGGAGCACTCCGGAGCACGTGGAGCGGATGGAGCCACTCCCTGCGATCCGGAGCGCTCTCGAACTTAGGGGGATTTTGCTGAGAGGCGTTCGCGTGCATGTGTGTGTGTGGGGGGGGGGGGGTTGGCTTCTTGCACGCATGTTTTTCAAATTCCCATTTCCCTCCAGCCACTCGCGGTTTCCTTCGGGCCCTACAGCCATGGCCACTTTCGTCGCCGCTTCCAGTGCCTTTAGACCGAATAGTTGGTTAGTTAGTAGTAGTTTACATTCTTTACCTCCTTAGGAGCGGTCCTCATCTCTTCAACTCCACCACTACATAGGTTCTCTTACGTTCTCACAATATTGCGCTAGGTCTTTACCTGTTCCCGCACTGCGTTTCCTTTATGTTGTAGCAGTATAAATATAGTGTTCAAAAAGAAAAAAAAAGTCGCTCTTTCCAGCGGGCGCTGGTCGATTTGCTTGTTATTTCCGCCGTGACCCCACCAAACGTGGTCGATCCTAGACTTGCACCAAGAGACATCCGAGCCGGCTCCAGCTGCGTACCAGGTCCGCATGGCGAGGGGAAGGAGTGAGAAGTCAGCGATGTATCGTCGGACACCAAAGGTTGTATGACTCTGGTGGGCCACCTGACATGTCGCTTCCGGGACTGCTGTCGCCGAGATCTGTTCCTTTTTATCTGCTTGGTTGGTTGGTTGGTTGGTTGGTTGGTCGGTTGGTTGGTCAGCCGGTTAGCTTGGGTAGTTGGTTGGTCGGATAGTCCGTTGATTGGTTAATCGGTCTATGGAAAAAGCACAGCGGGGGCGGAAGCACAATTTGCGCGTCGGGTACTCATGCACAGGAGGGCTGGGCTGGGCGACCCATAAAGACCAGTTGATCTCGAGATGTGATTGCACCATGATTAGATCCTAGAGGATTGGGATATCGAATTACGTTCATTTTGTAGAGAGACTCATGGGGACGTGGTTTCTAAATATCGAACTAGAAGAACTTGCGTACCTGGTACGCATACTGGCGAGAGAGATGAAGTCACGTGACTTGATGCGCGTTATGCTCGCTTGTTTATTTTCGCCCCTCGCTCCAGACCGACCGTCCGCAACCCAATAAGCCTATAATATCATCGTCTATCTATTACTAGAGCACTCTCACCTTCTTATAACCCTACCTAGATCGTTTCGAAAGCAATGACTCACAAACACAAGCCACAAGCGAGAGAGAAACCTGTTAACGGCGGGAGGAGCAAGAGCGGACGTGTGGACAACGCCAAATCTATACCTACGTTCCTAGCGTCGGATAGTAACGACCGGAACTACCTGAGGCTGCTTGATGCCATCGCTTCCGCTTCCAGTATAACCATAGTGTGTGGGGCTGGGATTTCAACTCAAGCAGGTATTCCGGTGAGAATAAGCCAGATACAGTAGCTTCAAATGCGCTTATTCTTGAGCCATGGTCAGGACTTTCGATCTCAAGGTGGACTATATCGTCAGAGCTTCGGGCTAAACGGTGGCTTGGTTGGATCAGAGCTCTTCAGTTTGCATTCGCTCGTTCATGCTGAAAAACGGCGGATATTCAACCAAACTCTTGCCGAACTGCGGGTGAAAGCACGACAAGTCGCGCCTACTAGCTGCCACCGGATCATTGAAGCCTTCTTTGACGCGGGCCGCCTGATTCGTTGTTACACACAAAATATCGACGGCTTGCAAACTCGTGACCGACCCGACATGATTGACACTGTAATCGAAATGCATGGAACGAACGTCGACCTGGTATGCCATAAATGCAGGAGGCGCCCCCATGGTCCTGTCGCAGCCTTCGACCAGTTGCTTCTCGAGGAGGGTTTTGCTTCTTGTCCTCAATGTGAGGAAGACGGTAAGTTAGAATATCCTTCGGGTACAACGCTTGACGTGGTCTCATAATGACAATTAGCCGAACGAGCAAAAATCGGGAACAAACGTCAACGAAGTGGCGGGGAGTTGCTTCCCAACATCCTTTTCAATGAAGACTCTGCCGAACATTCTCGCGATGAGAAATCACTGCCCGAATTATTGATCTCGGACAGCCGGGCAGAACTACTCCTGGTGATTGGCACAACTCTGCGTACCGACGGTATAGCCAAAATAGTCAAGTCACTCGCTGGGAGAGTCCAAGAATCCGGAGGCGCGGTTATTTATGTTAACCGGGATCCGCTCTCGTCCAGCGTCTGGGGGAAATACATTGACCTCCATATCCAAACCGACATTCAGGTGTGGGCTAAAGATTTGTCCGTGAATCTATCAAAGGTCGAGAGCTTTCCACCGGCCAATTCCCTAGAGACCTCTCTGATTTTTCTTAGATAACTTCAAAAAACGACAATACCAGGATCCATGCAAAGGTACGTCGACTCACTAGACCCCGCTCGTCGCTTCGCATCTAAGAGCTTTGAAGATTTTAAGCGTAGTGAGCGACATGCGTGGGACGATTACGAACCCAGCCGATTCTTTATCCTTCTCTGAAACGGGGCGTAAGAGGATCGGGCATCTGGACGATTCATGCATTGAATCATACCCCGGTAGCGAGGCATTGAGACCTCGTCTCCTGGGCAGCAACAAACGGTCGTGTGGTATATTTTCTAGGTCTTCCTCCCCCGGGGCGGGCAGTACGGCGCCTCCCCGTTTGCTTGTCGTTACCTGCCATGACGGTTTGGCTACCGTAGAGGCTCGGGCGCTAGCAACTCTGATGGTCGATTCCTGCACGCGCGTCGGATATGAGGTGAGCATAACAAGCAGAGTGAATATGAAGACCGGGCGCTTAAATTCCACCAGTGCCGTCACCGCGTGGTTGACCTTTTAGGGTGGAGCAATCCAACCCCGGCTTTTTCAGAGTGGTGAGTCACAAGTCTTCTTGCTGTATTGATTGCCTCACAAAGACCCTTTCAGGAGTTCGTTTGGTCTTATCGTGATACACGTCTCGGATCACACTCAGAAGCTTCACGACAAGCAGCGTAGTCAACATAGCGATGCAGAGATTAGTCACGTAAGCGCAACTACAACCGTTGAACCTCGATCTTAATTAGTTTCATCTAGTCACTCCAGAGTTTGCTCAAAGTAGTTGCCCATGTAGCGTGTGACGCAATATGGTCCCTAGCGGTGACGATGTGCGCAGAAGGTGAACTTCAGATAGAAACAGGGGTAAATTATCTTCATAAGGAAATCTGCAGGTAAACCATAGCCAGCGTACTATGACGAGAAGATCGCTTATCATGCTGTATAGCATTTATCCATTCAAGGTCGTGATCGCAACCTTGAATCTAACTCGACTCCGATTAGGCGGCTGGGTGTCCTTTATTACAAGGCTAATATCGTCGTTTGACAAACACGGCAGCGCATTACTAGGATTGCTAACTCAATACTGGATGGAGTGCCAAGACATCTTCGACCACACAGACCTTATAGTCTTTTCCCGATCGCAGCCACCGGTCATGCTCCTAGGATCGCCGTTCGCAGTACGGCCTCTGGGAAGACCATTACCGGAAATAGCCTCCACCTGTCTGTGCCCAGAACCTGGATCCGAGACTCCACCTTCTCTAAAACGCTGGCTGGTAGAGCACGACGCGTCGGACGGACGCCTCGCGAAGGACATTCGCCTCTCTGCCAGCTGCTCCCATTGCCATCGCAGCTGGAGTTTGCCAACCAGCGACATGCAGGGGACGGTTCGCTGTGTATCAGGTAGATATTGCGTAATGGTTTCGTTCCACTCACAGCATGCGAGTAATCAATGTGCGAAGAGTTCTCAATAACTTCGGCCTCGTAGATTGTATCTGGTCCATAGTATAAGATACGAGTCTGAATCGGTTGATACATTTTGGCCTCGGTACAGTCATTCACCATCAAACGAAATACCACCCCCAAACGAGACAGCGGTCAAAAACTAAATATCAATTGCTC
>JANWGL010005599.1:0-13148 GCA_025200755.1 Ceratobasidium sp. C01 | reverse complement strand
GCGCGAACTTGCCGCCAGTATTTGGTCAATCATGAGATACAGATCCTCGATCTTGATCGGATTATTGGTTTTGGGCTCAGAGATGCGGCTGAACCTTGGGGCACTCCTATTGCGACGAAGCTACTCGCGGAACCGGCTAGTGACGTATTGAAATCATTCTGCGTGGACTTTGTAGTGCAGAGCGATCCGCAAGTAGTTGGCACCAGCCTTGAACTGTTGGCCAGTGCAGCTTACGAGCTTGCTCGACTGGAAATACCCAACAGAACGGACCACGAGCTTCACTTTTACCACAGAAATCACCTCCGCCTTGTTCAGCACTTTGGTGCCGTTTCCCCAGTCGGGCCAGGTGTTCAGCAAACCGTACATACACTACTGCGCCGACTCCTGCAAGAAGATCTCCTCACTTCTCTACTTATCCGGGCGGTCCAGGCGTCGGGCGAGGGTTCTTTGAACAACTGGCGAGGGATGAGAACCGGCTATACGATGCAATTCTGGGGAGAGCACCTGGTACAGCTCGGTCGAACAATGTTTTCCGAGAAAGTGGGGGATGATATGACAGAGAGGATGCGTGTATTTTTCACGACCGAGCAGGAAATGGAAGGCGTACGTAACGAAACCGTAGAGGGTGTTAGGAGTCTCAAGACTCTTCTTTGGCATGAGATCAGTAAGTGAGATCCGACCTGCCGGTTGCTGTTGGTAGTTAATTCCTGACTTTATTTAGACCAACCTGAAGACTCTCCAATTACACCGGCGGGTCGCACCAGCCGATGGGCATATATATATTCTCGGGTGCGGTCAATGGATTCAGATATGAGGGCTGTTTCAACGGAATCGGTTTGAGCTGCGTCCAATATTAGTACGTGCTAGGCTTCAACTATATGTATCAAATGGATATACTGTGAATTGAGTCTGGCGATCCAAAAGTGTAGATATACGCGTGTACTCGGTGTACTCGTCTGCATTTTTTATGCAACCACCTGCACTGATTCCAATGAAACTACTGATACTGCGTTCTGTATAGGTTATTGATTCCTGCAAGCTTCGGGTCTGTCATTAGTTCTATATAAGCTGTTCTCCTTGAAATCATTCCCATATCGAGATGAGACGTGGTAGCCTGAGCTTCGCTCAAACAAACCTCGTGGTCCCCCGAGGCTAGACGCCAATCAAGATAATTCGAACTCTCAGCCTGCTGTTAATAACTGACCAGCTGAAGGTTAGACGGTCTAATTGGGTGAAAAAATCACGGTGACTATCTATTAGTAAATCAAACCTCTAACCTCTATCACCCCACGAATGATCGAAGAAAACCAAGAATACCCTTGAACCGCAGGCGCGGAATTATCACAGTTACGCCCCAAACGAGGCGAAATCCCGACCTCATTGGTGTGATACTTAGTCCAAGCGGTCCCTCGTGAATCGCTGCCATATATGGTGCACCAGGGGGGGACCTTTTCCTAAACGCAGGTCTCAAATTATAGTCCGAGACAATAGTTGTACACCCCAGCAGTATCGGGTAGCGAGATGCACAGATCGAGAAGTGGAAGGAAAGTGAAATACAGATGAGCGCGTGCAGGGGATGAAATGATCTTCAAACAATAGGACTTCGCGAGACGGTACAAATTCTTCAGTAGCCCAACACGTACATAGCACACTCAAACCAAATCGCCTTGAATATGCGCGGGTCCGGCATTTGTCCGCCTACTTATCCGAGGCAACCACGTCCGACGGGCAATTTGACTGTCCACCATAACTGGAGGGTCTTCGGATTGATCTACATGAAAACAAGGGTGAATCCCCATTTAATTCCCCCCAGATGAAATTCCACCAACTGATTTCTCGCCAAATAAGGATCTTCAGTTCCATTGCACCTTCAATAGGACGCGGGAAAATCCCCGTCGTCAACTTGGCTCTTGTGAAGAACTCACGAAGTTCCTCAATGGTGTTACCACTCCCAGTCTCCCGCATCACGCTCCGACCCCACTGGATAATGCGTTCCCCCCAGAACTGTACTATGTATCCAACCTGCATTCCCCGCCAATGTACCAAGGTGCCGATCTTTTGCGCGTCATGTAGGAGGATAACCAGTTTGCCAAGCAGGCTCTCATCAAGCAGTCTCTGTAGAAGCGGATGCGTGGTAGTATAGGGGTCTTGGTTATTATTTGAGGAGGTCACCTCAAAATGTTGAGTTAGGCGTAGGATATCGTGGCCGGGAACGGAATGGGAACCGTGGTGATATGTCCGGACGACCGCATAAAATCCATTAGACAGCGACTGAATGCCTATCCCGGTCTCTCCTGGACTGTAATGCGCGACAACGTGTACACAGCTCCGTCCTAGATCATCGCTGACTAGTTGTTCGAGCAACGTAGCAACAATGGGGATGAGCCAGGGGTCGTGCACACGCCATAGTATGTCGCCCAGCATCATATCCAGAGTTCTGTTTTGGATACCCTTCTTAGCTAGGCGTTGATGACAATCGAAGAGTGCGCGAGTAATGCATCCTGTGATGTCGATTTTGGCGAGAGCCTCTAGCGGGAGCCCACATGGAACTGATTTTTCAATGACATAAAACCGCAGCAAGTGCAAAACAGCATTCAGCTTAGATTCTGAGATAGATTCCAGTATTCCGTCCGATACCAAGGCACACAGGAGCTCACATAATCCTAATGTTATACGCACATCGGAATTGTCACGTAGGATTGTGACTTGAGGGTCACTGGCGTAAAATAGCCTAGCTAGTTTCCCAGTTGGCGTGTCGTGATGCTGGTTTATGAGAAGTCCAGCCGTATAAACAGCACTCCTATACTCGCCGTGCCGCGGGTCCGTATCAGTCACAATATCAAGTATAGTGAGCAGGTTTTGCACTATATGCGGGCGCTCAGTGGAGGCCCGCTTGGAATCGCTACCCCATTGGAAAACCTCGGAACATAGTGCAGTACGAAGGGTAGAAGCGAGGAGATCGGAAGATAACGTGGCCGGCTGCTTGAGAGTAATAACTGCAAGTTTAGATGCATCCAATAAATAGTCAGCCTCGTCTGTATCCCAATCATAGATTTCCCCATCAAATTCGGCATGCTGTCGCCGCAAGGCATCAGCGGCATATCCAACAGTTTTAATGTTTGGAGACTCATGATGGCAAAGACTGGGTGGAAATGTCGAAAGATACCATCAGAAACCATCGTCACGAGCAAGTTTCAACGCAACAAACCTATTGATCAGGCCCTCACAGGAATCGAGGTGCGTAATTGTAGATCTAGGATAGTTCTTTATGCCAAGAAGCGCAGCGGCACGCTCTTGACGTTCCACTACCGTTAGAGTCAGCGCTTGCGCGTATGCTAAGGTTGTAGCGAGGATGTGGGGTTTGAGCTCTGTAATCTTGTCTAGTTTCTCTATTGTAGTAGAGGAAGGCTCGCCAAGGCATAGCTTTAGACGTGAGTAGACAGCTGCGGAAGCACCACAGTCCATTAAAGCACCATTAGGCATTTCGAAGCTAGTCCCAGCGATCGCTTGTAGCGCGAGATCCACGGACTTCGGCACTTCGCTATCCGTGATCATCCATGCGAGAGCCTGGCTAGTAGTTTTGTCCATTGGTACCGCATCATTCAACGCATCGACTTCAGCCTGGTGGCTAGGCCGCCTTGACCAAGTTCCAGGGTACGGTTTGATCAATTTGGACAATGCGGTTGCATACGGGCAATAGTCGTAGATGAGCGGTAAAACCAGAGCAGCAATATAGATCAGCGCGGTGAGTAGCGTCAGGATCACGACAGGCATGGCGACAACAATATGAATGTTCCACAGGTAGACGCATAATCCTGCTGCAAACAGAACTACAATAGATATTCAGTTGGCGCATACAAAAAAATTGAATAGTCAAATGTAACTGACATAGGGCAATGTGCATCAATGTTGGTAGGGCTGTGATAACCCCGGCCATCTTCCAGGTTTTCATTCCTTCGAACCGCTTCTGACGTTTACGAGCCTGTTCCATCGGCATTCCAGTTCGACCGACCATAAATAAGTGCGACCACTCTTTCGCCAGCATAGCTACTAGCGTCACAGAAATGCTGAGAATGAGGGAGGTGAACCACAACAAATTCACTGCAATGGCCGATCCTGTAGGGACAAAGGGCGCTGGTTCTGGGGTGATCGGGGCTATAGATGGTGAAGACTGGTTCGAAATTGCAAGCAGAGTTTGAGATATTAGGAGTAACGTGGCTGCGGCAGATTCGGCTGGATCTGGTTTGAGGTCCTTTGAGCTTTCGAGCACGAACCTAAAGCCGGGGAAAACACACTTGTCAGCTGAGTAAAAAAAACAGAGAGAAAGAACTGACGCTGTGGAGATGGCCGAGAACAATGCGGCCTAAATAATACGACAAGTAAGCTAGTGGGGGTAACGATTGTTTTGTCGACGTACGAAAACTATACCTACAGTATTAATATAGTGTTCGAAATTAATAATGGTGTAACTTACTTAGTATCACTTCCAGCATGCTATGGGTCAAACGATACGAATGGTAAGCGTGAGGATGCGACGGCGAAAAGAAAGTAGGTACTAAACTTGTTCCACCCCTCAGATAGCTCTTTATCATACGCGTCTGCCTCCTTCACATAGACCGGCCAGAATTCGGCGAGCTTTTTTCGACCTATGGCGAATGGATCTAGTGTCTCATGGAATTTCTCATCGACTGGGGCGTCGCCCGGCGGTTGTCGAGAACGTGGGAATTCCAGTCCCCTGAAGCGGCGACACATGGCCAAAAATCTTGTGACCATGTCTTGCTCCTGATCATCGACTCTCACCCGAGCATCCTCAAGGGGCCGCTCCTGGTCTTGACTAGTACCCGGTTCCTCCTGCGATGCTCTGTCCGCCACTGTGATATGTGCCGTGCCAGCCACATCGGTGGCTGGAGATTCGGGCCGTGAGAGAGGGAGTGGGATTTCGGATGGACTTGCTGCATTCTGGGGGGCTGTCTCTGGTGGTCTGGTCTCGCTAGGGCTATCACGCACAGTATCTGCAAGCCGACGGTAGCGACGAAAAGATAACATGGTGCTTCAAACGCAGTTGGTCGTAAGTGGGGGCAGGGGTATGGCAGAGATGTTATACTTGTAGGTTATCGGTCAATGCTGTGCTTGCTTCGAGATAATACCAAAAGAAGAATAGGTAGCCGAAGCGTACACTGCCTCTGTATTCCAGGCCAAGCGTAGCCACTTATCCTCTGTACCTGGGTGTGGGATTCGAGTTGCGGTCTCGGATGGGGTTGATTATGGCAGGTGCGTTCCATTTCACCGCAAGTCATCGGGTCAACAGCCGAACCCTGAGCCACCCCGTGATACTTATGGAACCGGCTGGCGACATGTTACGATCCTTCTGCGTCGATTTGTTGCGCAAAGCGAACCACGAGTCGTTGGAACCAGTCTTAAATTACTATCCAACGTAGCCTACGGTGTCACTCGACTGAAGATGCCCGATAGCACGAATCACGAGCCTTACTTTTATTTCGGAGAACATCTCCGTCTTGTCCAACACTTTAACGCTATCTCCCCAGTCGGGCTAAGCGTTCAAGAAACGATACATACACTATCACGACTGGTTCAAGACGACTTCTCTTCTTTACTTCCCGCGCGTTCCAAACGTCGACCGAAAGACTCTCGAGCAACTGGTGGGTATGAGAACTGGTTATGCGGTGCAATTCTGGGAGGAGCACATTATGCAGTAGGGCCGAACTATGTTGGTCGGAGAAAGGTGGAGATGGTCTGGCGGAGAGGATGCGAGTGCTTTTCACCACTAAGAAGGACATGGAAGACGCTCGTGAACAAGCCGCGGAGGGAGTTAGGAATCTCAAAACTCTCCTTTGGCACGAGATTAGTAAGTGATATTTTGTTCATCAGTCACCACCAGTTGCTGAACTCTGACTTTCGTTTGGACAAAATCGAAGAGACCCAAATACAGCTAACCGGTTATACCAGTCGTTGGGCACATATATACTTTTAGGTGCGATCAAGAGGTTTAGATGGGAGGATCGCATCGACGGAATCGGTTTGAATTGTGTCTAATCTTAGTATACTTTAGACTTGGGGTTACTGTGTGACATGAATGCAAGTTAATTTAAATCCTTTAGTGAGGGTGTATGCGTGTCTCCTGTATTTTTCCGACATTTATTTTCGAAGTGAGATTGGTCAGTACTGGCGGGCTTTGTTTCACTTGAAGCTGCTCGCAACCGTGCCATAGAATAGCTTTAGTATCATAGAATGCGTAACCTTTCGATTTCTAACACGACCCTTATATAAGTCATAGGTTGACTGGCATGGACGTTTGCCTAATCATATTTGTCCAATCCCAGGTAGATTTGCGAGTCGCCACCAAACGCAGTTTCCAGGTGCCCCAGTGGGGAGAGTTGAAGAGCCTCTAGCATCGACGAGAACTCAATTCGGTCTCCCATAGGACCTGAAAATCACCTCGGATATCTCGTTTAGTAATGTGATACAGATGTTCAAGTTGAGAAATCAAGCTATAATGCATGGTAACTTTCTCAAAGAATGACAGGGATAAAGTGTCTATTGATTATAACAGCAGAGGATAGCTACACAGCTCAGCCAAGTACCCTACGCTGAGCGAGATATGGAGGATTTACACTAGAAAAATCGACTGTACTGCGAGCTCTCTTGTGGCACTCGTCATACACGATATATGATCTCTCCTGGGGTGCTTGTCGAAGCTCGTATATGAACTGAGGTTCTATTCTTACTATCCCGCTTGCCACTGTTGACTGGTTTCGGTATATCGGGTACCCAGCTGGAGCGAATGGCACTAGCAGGTCAGCCGGTCAACCACTTTTGCTCACGGCCTCTTTTCGGCATCCATCGGAATTTTTGACACAATCGTTATCATTTTTTCACAAGTGTCTAGTATACAGGTACTAATACACCAGAACTTTAGCTCTACGAAACCATCGTGTTCTTTTCTACTTATCGCCCTTTTGTAAATGCTTAGCATGAAACTATCAATGCATGTTTCAACTACAACGACAAAGACATGATTTCATTCCCATCGAACTATGGGATTGATTCGACCATCGCGACCCTAAGTCTACTGATAATCAATCGAGTGCTGCGGTGTAGCACACGGCTGGGGCGATAGATCGCGAACCTTAGATGAACTAACAGTCGGGAACTAGAGCGATGCATTCGTGCAGCAATCAATGCTAGCAGTACAGCGGAATAAATAGCTGGAAAGAAAGAAAGAAAGAAAGAACAAAAACGACACGCAAATACATGCAATCAAAATATCAATGCGACACCGATGTGGATATTCCAGAGATAGACGCACAGCCCCGCCGCAAACAAAACTAGAGTGTTTTATTTAATCCTTGAGATAAGAATACAAGGGCGAATACCACTCACACAGTGCAAGGTGCATAAGTATCGGGAGAGCGGTGATAACTCCCGCCATTTTCCAGATTTTCATCGCTTCGAACCGTTTTTGGCGCTTCCGCGCCTGCTTCATCGGCATCCCAGTCCGGCCGACCATGAAAAGGTGTGACCACTCTTTTGCCAGCATGGCCACCAACGTGACGGAAACGCTCAAGATTAGTGATGTGAACCATAATATGTTGACCGCGATGGCTGAGCTCGTAGGGACAAAATTCGCCGGGGACGGAGCAACTGTAATAGGAGGAGGCGAAGACTGGTTGGATATTGCGAGTAGAGTTTGTGAAATGAGGAGCAAGGTGGCGGCGGCGGATTCAGTTGGATCGGGCCTGAGGTCCTTCGAGCTTTCAAGCACAAATCTAAAATCATAAAATTCAAATTTATTAGCCGAGTAGGCGAGAACGACAGAGGTGACTGACGCAGTGGAGATGGCTGAGAAAAGTGCAGCCTGGGTTGGGCGGTATGTTAGCTAATGGGTAAGGCGATTGTTGGCTAACATACGAAAACTAGGCGCCTAGGATTAGCGCAACGTTTGTCAATCTATGACAACCCAACTTACTCAAGATCACTTCCAGCATGCTAGAAACAAAGCGACGTGATTCGTAAGCTTCATGTTACAACAGTTGAGGAGAAAATTTCCTGAACTTGTTCCATCCTTCGGATAACACTTTGTCGTGGGCATCTGCCTCCTTTACGTAGACCGGCCAGAACTCAGCGAGTTTCTGCCGACCCACCGTAAATGGATCTATTGGTTGAGTCGTATTTTTGTCAGCTGGTTCTCTGACCTGTCAAGAGCATGGATAAGCGGAGATATCTGGGGAGTGATCTCGAGACTTACTGTTCCCTGTTGATTTCCAACTACCTCAGGGCTGCCCTGAGTAGATCGCTCTCGGTCTTGGCCGGTACAAGGTTCCGCTGGCGAATTTATATCTACTAGCGTATTCTGTGCTATATGAGCTGGAGATTCAGTCCGCGAGGGGGGCAGTGGGATCGCAACGGGGTTCCCCTGATCTGGGGAGTTTGTCTCCGGCGATGCAGCTTCGGGGGAGCTGTTCTCTGCGATATCTAGAGATTGAAGGCGGCGGCGGCGACGACGAGAAGATAACCTCTTGTCTCGAAGGGGACCTAGTAATGGTGGGTGGAAAGGGGGCACGGTGGGGGTGCTGAAGCACCAGACCGCCCATCTCCGCCGCGTGTTAGCCTCTAGGCATATTGCAAATAGCCGAGATGTCAGCAAACGGAGTGTAAGTCGCCGAGGGGCCGTTGACCTCACTTTGTAATAACCAGCGTTTCTGCTTCTTCAATGGTTGAACGTGTGATTCAGATTGAAACCTCTACTGCAATAGTTTAACCTTTGATCAAGACAGGCGGGTTCTATTTGTGCTTATATCACTTGGCAAGAAGCTGATGTGATTTGTGATTTGAAGTGCATATATCGGGATCTCGGACGTGGACCCTCGTGACCATGTTGGGCTCAACCTTCACCACGAATAGCACAACTTCCGCGGCTAACTTCAATCTCCTTCTGTTATATCTTTACAAACCTTCGATTACAAGATTATATGTTTGTTGCGAGCCTACAAGATGCAGGCACCGCTACGACCCTGTTCCGGCAAGCTGCCTGCGGTCTGTGCTACCTCCACAAGGTTGCTAGGATCCTTGCTCGATAAGAAGTGGGGAACCTATTCGTGGATGAGAATAGTGGAGCGAGGATCGCGGGTTTTGGACGGGCGCCCGCGATAGAGTGGGGGTAGGATGCGAGGCGCTCGAGATTCGGATAGTTGAGCGTCGAATATTTGAATATCAAAATGATATCCCTCGAGATGGCATAGGGTGCTGGCATATTGGAGGTGAACCATCGACACTAACCGCATCGTGATGTTTCACTATTGAGCACACTACCTCTACCTTGGAGCCGACCTAGCTACCGTTTTCTCTGATCGAATCAACCCAACCTCCCCGCATACACGCATACAAGCATGCATTCCTCTCTGGATATCCCCCCTGTGACGCACCTGGAACCCGCATTGGAATGCAAATTGACCCGCGACCCTCAGCTTAATCTATTCAGAAGTGTCACATTCGTTGATCTAGTCTGCCGATATGATACCCATTTGTTACGGTTGCGCGCATACCACGTGCTTCACATCGGCGTAGTTAGGATTAGCGTTCAGGCATTATGGAATTATGGGCGGACATCATACCCCACGGCTAGAGTTAGATCCAGTTCCGACTTCCGTCGACACAACCTTTTAATACTTCCATACTAGAATCACAGCCACGATCACCTAAACGACCCCGTGCATAATCTACTCTACGGAACGTCACTGACATGATTTGGGATGTTAGATTAACCTCCAAAGATCATACGTAAAAGAACTTGGACCCATTGTGCTCGACAAGCACTACTTCTGGAACCGATCTCGGGTATTTTTTGTTTTCTCTGCGTTTCGGGCTTGAGTAAGTTGCTGATGAGCTCGGATTGTTTCAAGTCGCGGGCAGTCCAATGGTGCATGCGGATATGCCTCTAGCGCAGTCTTGATCTGTAATCTCACAATCGTCGCCTGTATTTACATGGTTACAATATACGGCGGTTGCCTTCTTGTACCAACGGACCCACTCCACCCAGCCATACCCATGAGTCTACCACTCCTTCCGATCGCTTATTCTCTTTGTCTACTCCTTATCGACACAGAATCGGTGGTTTAACCTCGGATTTACATAGGAAAGTTGCGCACTCACCTCCCACTCTCACTCTCAAGACCTACTCCCCCTGTTCCCCAAAGCACAACACCCACTGATTGCGACACCTTGGCACTCGATATCTTTTAGCCAAGCGTCTAGTCGCTCTTCCAACGTTCACCTCGTCGAATCGCGTCCGCCCCATCAGCATCACAATTTGACTGGCCATGACAGGTACACTGCGGAGGCTTATTTGCAATAGGGCGCGATTCAGACCCTGATCTTCGATGAGATTGATCGAGGTGGGCGCGCTCTGTCTATCCTTGTGGGGTCCGAGAGGAGCGACGTCGTGTCACGTGCTCAATCCATTTCCTGCTCAAATCTCGACATCATTCGACACTTCTTCACTGTCCTCTGCCTCTAGCTTTTCCGTTGATTGGCTCTGGCGGAGCAATCTCATGTGACGTGGTAGTTTGGTGGCCCGTGCTTTTCGGCCCCAACAGCAATCACGCTGCAGCAATCTCTACAATGTGGTCCCAAAGCCGACCTCTCCCAGCAATTGATGTCTATAAGTCATTCAAGCAGGTGAGGAAGCTCGAGGTCACCAAACTCAAGTCAGCTGACATGACACGAGTCCAATTTCGGCCCCAGCGCGTGAGCTTGCACACTGGGAGCTCGGATTACACATAGAAGTTTCAACATTAGTACGAATTCCATGGAGGAAACATACCAGCTCCCCCAGGTTCTTTGCTCTCTTCCCTAATTCATCTTTGCCAGATCGAGTACTGGGACTCAACAAACTTCCTTCCCGCTCCTACCATCCCTCAGTTTTATCACTTGCGCGATTCTGCCCGATATGAAAATCTTGGTATATGATCCATTCTGACGTTTTGCTTTTCTGCTTGCTTCGGTGGCTCCAGATGAGCTTGGATCCACTAATTCCAACCTGTTTTGGCCCTTGTACGCCCCTGGTTTTCCGACGATCCTGCTGCCTCAATCACTACAATTGTCCCTTGCACCCAATATTCTGTGGCCTCTCCTTTGCTGTTTGGTATTTTCCCGACAAATGCAATATGTTTGCCACCACTATGGAGGTCGACCCTTGTTGCTAACTTATTCATCGCCACTCTCTCGTCATGCCCATTGTCCGTCCCTGCAAGAACATAATCGTCTGCCCGGTCCTACCACCGATCAAAGGAGTTGCTTTAGTGAAGTAAACAAGGACGGTCAGTTTGCCATGAGGAACTCGTCCACCCTAACCAGAACCCGTGCCCCCTTCTACGAGGGCCCTACCGGATCAAGCCAGTGTGCGAAGCGCGACTTGAGGACACGGCACAAAATCCCAGCACGATTGCTGAGTTCCTTGTAGCCGGTAGGATCGGATGGAATGTCGTAAATCGAACAACTCTAGCTTAGTCACTAGTCGAGCCGCCTTACCGTTCTTGTCATGTTTGTTTGTTAATCCAATTTATTTATTGTCGTTTTGGGGCTACGCCCTATGTTGCGACATGACCTAATCAAGATTTCACAAACAAGGAACCACACAAACACAGCCCAAACGAGGTCACACAGGACAAACTTGTACACAAACTCCAAATCGGTAATATCACGGAACTAGCGACGGAAATACTTGTAACAGATCAAATCGGAAACAAGCCACAACAAATAATGATTGGGGTAAGGGTCCTGAACGAATGAGTGGGTTGGGTTTAGGGTAAGGGTCCGTCATTTGTACGTGTTTCAGGGGCACGTGGCCGTATTTGGATGGCGCCACACCAGAGGCGCAAGTGTGAGACCGTGGATGCTGTGCAGCGTATGTACATCAGCAAAGTTGAAAATAACTTTGGGGGAATTAAAGGTCTTTACAGCTACTCCCCATTGCCAAATCCCTTTAAAGTGCTTCAAAGTACTTTAAAAAATTGGGAGTAGCTGTTAAAGCTCTTTAAATCCTCAAATAATTTTTCACTTTTGCTGATGTAAGCAATTTCCAATTTACATGTTGGTCATCCCATGGTAATCGTCTGCGCACCAAAATGTGACAGCCCACCGTAGGGATGGAACCGAGACCCCCCCGAAGTCACGTGCCCCTTGGGTCAAGTGTTGACCGCTGAGCCATCCAGGCTCCTCGTCATGTTTCGTCAACACTCTCTGGGGAAGTACTGTACACGTACGAATTTAACGTCGGTCCGGGTCACACCGGCCGCCAACGTGACGTAAGTATTTGATTATGTCCCGCGTCCACCCCGGGCCTGACGCAGAGGACGATATAATCCATATATGGAAATGTGGAACAAACAAAGTAAAATAAATAAATTGTACATTAGTTAATCACGAGTAAACATTAGTGTGTCAACCAGTCTCCACCTCGGTAGCATGAAGAAACACGAGTAGCCCTCCCGGAGCATGTCACCGATCCCGTCGCGGCTGGGGGCTGCATATATGCGGTGTCATCGTCGAGAGAGTCCCCGGAATCGAAGTCGCCCGCCTGTTCTAAAGGCCCGGCAGCTCCAGAAGTGGACATCCCAGTAAGAACAAACGACGTAACTTCGTCGACTGTGTGGTTAAAGTCGTCCCCAGGCTCCTCCGGCTCCATAAAAGAGTTAGCGTCGGTGATGGCCTCAGGCTCCTCCTCCTGGTCCTCATCTGGAAGCGACTGACTGGCGGCCATGATATTGGCATAGGCCACAGGGTCGGATACCCCAAGTCCCAGGATTGCCTGTCGAGCGTTGCGACTGGTGAGACTCTCGTGTGAGAGGTTGAAAGAGGTACCTGGGACAGAGCACAGAGCGAACGCCTAGTAGAATAAGATAATTAAACTAGAGTCCAGGCTCAAATGTCAAGCACATACCTTTTGTACAATATCAGACCGATTAATAGCTTGAAACCCACAAAGAACCCAATTGACGCTACGGTCGCGGAGAGTTGGGAGGGTCTTGTCGTTCACAATGGCCTCGGGCGGAGTACCAGACTCAAGAGCAGCTAGAGTCTCGTTGACGATGTCGTAATGAGCCGCCTGTTGAATCGCCAGCTTGAGGACC
>JANWGL010005589.1:0-19114 GCA_025200755.1 Ceratobasidium sp. C01 | reverse complement strand
CCATTTGTAACGAAGCCCTACCAAAGATACACATACATCTCACACACACACAACACACAATAGAACACACTGGATCTCAAGCTCGAACTCGAATAAAGACTACCCACAAATCATATCACACGGAAACAGAGAGGAAAAGAAACGAAAACCCAAGAACCAAAGAGACATAAATTCAGTCCAGACATCACATTCAATCAAACAAACGAAATATAACGAGCGGGAAGAGAGGTCAGGTAAATCGTTAAGGCCATCGTGGTCCACCACGGCTCATCCCCCTCCCGCGTCCTCCTCTCCAGCCCCTATCAGCAGACGGACCGCGCGGAGGTCCGCCGATGTATCCAGCTCTGCCTCGACCCACCGGGGGGCCCCTGTCCCTATCTCGGTCCCGGTCACGGTCTCGATCACGTTCCCTATCTCGGTCAAGCTGTCGTTCGCGATCGCGATCTCGTTCACGCTCGCGCTCGCGTTCGCGAGGCCCGGTGGGTGGAGAAGGGTTATATGCTCTTCGCTCGGCTCGTGGTGCGGATGGGGGAGCTCGGGGTGAGACGTTCACGCCGCCTACGCTAACACTTGCACCAACGCCGACACTTGCACCCCTCGGAGCAGGCCCAGCTCTCGGGTATGAAGGACCGTTTGTCGGTCTCAGTCCTGAACCTGAGGTAGAACCGGACGTAGACCCGGATGGTGACGGCAGAGTCGGCGGCCCCACGGAGAACCTGCGCGGCTGCGTCGGTGGTGCTCGATCTCTCGGTCCAACAGGAAGTGGAGGCGGGAGAGATGATGCGGTTGTGCTTGGAGAGCCGTTGGAGGGCGTGTATGACGATAGAGGCGCACGTGGCGTAATCTCGCCTTCTTCAGGTCCGTCGGTTGTACGTGGTGGGCGGGGAGGCGGAGAGGAATGGGAGTGGGGGCGAGGTGAAGCAGTGGTGCCGTTTTCGGTCGGAGGGATGGAGGGGGGTTTAGAATATGGAGATTTGAGTGGGTCGAAGTCCATATCGCTAAGACGTTTGACGAGGGCAGGTACGCCAGGGCTGGTTGTTGGTCGTGTGTCGGGAAGAGGAACGGGAAGCGTAGGAGGCGTGTGAGACGTTAAGTTGTCATGAGGTACGTCAGCGGGTGGGGATGGGGACGTGTGCTTCACAGGCTCGGGTTCGTGTTTCTCGGTCGTCTGAGGAGCGGGGTCGAGGTCCATTGGTTCGGCGGGTACGGACTCGTCAACTGGAGGTAGGACTTTGGGCGATGGCAGGTGTGCGGCGTATGATTCCTCTGCAGCATGGTTGGCAGCTGGCTCTTCCGTTGACGCGAGCGTGTGTTCACCGTTGATCGCTGGCGCAGAGTCGGTCATCACGACGTCCATGGGAACGACCACAGGAGGCTCGGTCAATTTCGGCCCGGGCTCTTCGGTGACGGGAGCTGATGGTTGTACTATCTCGGGCTCGGGCGCAGGCTGGATGGGAGGGGGAACCTTTTGCTGGAGGGACGGCGCGGGGACGGGCGCTTCCACCACAGGTTCGGCATCGGTGACGATCGGGGTGGCAGAAGGAGCAATAGGAGCAACGACTGGTTCAGGATGCGCTGATTCGGGTGGGAGGGGGCTATGTTCAACGTGCGGGGTTGTTGGCTCCATAGAAGAGTGCCCATCGTCACCGCCAGGGAATGTAGCTTGAGTAGCGCGGCGCCGGCGTCGTGCCCAGTCCAGGAAGGACATCTTTTTAGGTGCCTCGGCCGCATGCTCGGAATCGTGGTCGTGGGGATCATCTGCTGGAGGCGCAGGCGGAGCGACATGAATTTCTGGTGCTGGATCACAAAGTTAGCAAAATAGAACGCGAAATAGAAACCCAAACTCACTAGGCTCAGGCTGCTCGATTATCTGAGCATCCGCGGAGGTCTCAGCAACGGGAGCCTCAACAGCCGGCTCGATCACCTGTTCCTCGGCTTCAACCTTTGCCTCGACTACTGGATGTACTTCTTCCGCAGCCTGCGTCTCGACCTTCTCCGGCTCCTTCTTATCATCCAGCTCCGAGCTAACTCCATTGACACTCGGCCCAGCCTCAACCTCAACCTTTGCCTCAGGTTCCATCTCCGCATCCTCTTCTGGCGCTGGTGACTCGATCCGCTTCATATACTTCCCCCTGCCAACAACCTTCTTGGGCACATTCTCCTTCTCCTCGACTACCTCCTTCTCAGCATCCGACGGTTCACTCAGTGGCGACGAGGCGACAGTCCGTTTAGCTGGAGGTGCAGGCGGTGGTGGCGGTGGTGGCGGTGGCGTCGGTTCTCGGACAGGTACAGCCACAGGAGGCGCTGGTGGTGGAGGTGGCGGTGGCGGAGTCGGCTGTTTGACGGGTATTTCAGGCACCGGCGCTTGCTGAACTGCGAGTCGGCCTTTTCGATCTTTGGCCGCGCTCTTTCTCCCTCGTCGAGTTTTGCTCGTTAAGGCGTGTAGGGAGGGGTCGAAGCCGTGTTCGTAGCGTTTGGGACCAACGAGAGGGCCGAGGTCGTGGGCGTGTCCGACCGCATCAGCATCCTCCAGAAGGATTCGTCCAAAGGAGAGCGCGCAGTTTGACGCAGAGGGTGGACAAGCGCACGTCAACGAAAGGGACCGCAACAGATCGAGGATATCCCAAAGGCGCTTCGTATCTGGATCACTGAGGGGACATTAGCACACGACCTAGATCAACACAAATAACGTACCTTAGCACATCCTCGTCTTCTGGCGTGGGTCCCAACTTCTCGTCCCTCACAAGCTTATGCACAACATGCTCCAAAGCCCACTCCCATCCTAACACGACCTCCTCCCCTAACTCAAGTTCCCTGAGCGCAAACACGCCAAACCTCGCCTCAGCCTCTTGTTCCCCATCCTCATCCGTCTCCAGGGAAATGAACGGCCGCACAACCGCGTTCGGCCAACACCCACACCTCACAAATCGGCCCTCGTTCCCCATCACGCGCGCGTCGAGGCATATGTCCAATGGAGCAGGTACGAGCCGGACGTATTTCGTCCCAGTGCCGAGAAGCGCGTACTGATGCGCCTTGTTTGACATGTACGCATGGGCATCTGACAGCGCGCATCGATACTCGAGCACAAGCGCACCTCGTGCGATCGGACCCGTCGCTAAGACTCCATAAGTGGGGGTATGCGGATGTGGCGGCGGCTTGATCTCCTTTACGCGTACGAGCGACGTCGGCTGGCTCGAGGCGAGGAATACGGGTTCGGCGGATGTGAATGGAGTGAGAGGTAATGTCGCCTTTGAGTCCGCTGGGTCTGCTGTCGATTTAGCTCCCTCCCGTTCAGCCCGCTTGGCAAGGCACTCCCGGCTATACAGCCTCAACCGCTCCCGCAACGACGCGTCCACGATATTCGACCCGATATGATCATACTCGGTCGCCCAGCGCGCCGCATCAATATCATCGTCCTCCGCTTCATGAGTAGGCACGCTGGGTTTGGGCGGGGATGGCGCAGGGGGCGTCGGCGGTCGAGGAGCGGGAGAAGTAGTGTGTGGTGGGGACGAAGCTGGTAGAGCAGTTTGTACAGCCAAAGACGACGGACCGGGCGATCCAGCCTCCAAATCGTTCTTCACTTCCTCCTTGGCAGCAGCACCAGGGGACGCACTCGGTGACATAGGCGCAGGCGGCGTAGCTCCAACCTCCGGACTCAACGGCCGTACACGAACAAGCGGACTCCCGTTAATCGACGACGCGCGAGAGCCAGGTTTCGCTTTCGATCGACTAGGCGCGCTCGATGTGCTAGGCGGCTTTGACCCCGCGCTGACCGGTCTCGGATTCGCGCTCGACGGCTTCGAATTCGCACTTGTCGGTTTGGTCGGTGCGCTCGATTTGGCGATCCCGGATTTGGACGCGTTGGACTGTTTGGGTTTGCCGGGGAGCGTGATCGTTTTGACTGTTGGCGTGAGCGATTTTGTCGGTCCGGGGGGTTTGCTCGACATGATGAGGGAGGGTTTCGGTTTGGCGGATTTAACGGGGGGTCTTGGCATCGTATTGGCCGCTTTGAACTTTCCAGTGTCCTTCTATAAATAATTAGCAGCTACCTAATAAATAAAATAATCACATACCTTGCTCGTCCCACTCTGCTCGACCTCTTTCCGATCCTCGCCCATCTCAACGTCCCTCCCATTCTTCACATCGACATCCATCCCGTCTTCCCTCCCATCCATCTCCTTCTCCCGCTCCTTCTCTCGTTCCTTTTCCTTCTCCCTCGCCAGTTCCTTCTCCTTCTCCCTCTCCCGCTCAAGTTCCCGTTCCCGTTCCCTCTCCCTCGCCTTCTCCTTCTCAAGTTCCCGTTCCCGTTCCCTTTCCCGTTCCATCGCCGCCAATTCCTTCTCCCGTTCCATCGCCAATTCCTTCTCCCTCTCCATCGCCCGTTCCTTCTCCCTCTCCCTACTAGCCTCCTCCTCACAACTCGCACACACCCACCCACTATCAGCACTCTCAACTCCATAACACCGCACATGCTGCCTCGTCCCACACCCCTCGCACCGCGCCGTCTCGCCCCGATTGTCTTCCGTCGAATTACATATACATCGGATCGGGCTTGGGTCGAGGTCCATTTTTTCGTCAGAGGGCGTTGGGGCGGGTTGTGAAATTGGGATAGGGGTGGGGAGATCGGGCGGGGGAAGAACTGGTGCGGAGGGAGGATCGATGGGAGAGGGTAATTTCGTTGTCAAGACCACCGGGGACTTCTTCACGGTCCCGACGACGGGCGATACAGGTCTTCCCATCAAAGTCGAAACGACGGGCGAGACCGGTCTTGCGGAAACGACGGGCGAAACGGGCCTTGCGGTCGAAACGGCGGGCGAGACCTGTCTTGCGGTTGAAACGGCAGGCGAAAGCGGTCGGGTCGATACCACGGGGGAAAGCGGTCGAGTCGAAACCACAGGCGACGTCGGCTTTCTTGACGACCCAGCGCCAGCGCCAGTACCAGCAGCCTTGGCCGGAACCCCAATCCTCGCACTCTTCCCCACTCCCAACCCAACCACCGCCGCAGAAGCCGATCCAGGCCCCTTGGATGACGGAGGCGCCCGCGGTCCAAACACAGTTTTCGGCGCCGGCGGAGCATTCGCAGGATATATCTGCACATCCCCATGGACAAGATGCGACCGCGCAGGATTCGTCACCGGCCCGTCCGTTCGGTCCGGCCACGCTGACGTCGGAGTTGGTGTGGGGTCAGCGCGAGCACTCGTACTCACCCGGAACGGATACGCGTGCACCGAATCTCTCCTCTTATCCATCCCGACCCCAACCTTCTCCCCCATCCCAACCACCGGTCCCATTCTGTTCCCAGTGCGAGGTCTCCGAGCACCATCCTCCTCATCCGCCGTATCATCCTCCGATAACGGGCTCGAAATCGCCTCTCGCTCCGTCTCAGTATCAGTCTGCACCTCCGCACCCCTCGGCACACCAAACACCTTCTTCTCCCCACCCCCAGGCCTCATCGCATTATCCATCCTCATCGTAGTCGGACTCGTAGACGCAGTCGACCGGGACGAAGCAGGCGTAGACGATACCGGCGTCGTCCACGCAGGCGGGTGCGGATGCACAGGCGTCACAATCGGACCAGGACCAGGACCAGCCGCAGAGCGTGGCGGTTCGTCCACCTCATTATCCGAATCCAAAATCTCAATCGGCTCAGGCTTCGTCCTCCCCCGCTCTCGTTCTTTTTCCCGATCCCGATCATCCCGAACTCTCTCCCTCGCGCTGGCATGGGCGCCTAGAACGGAATCAACACCCCCTCCCTCCCCCACACCCACACCGAAATACATACCTCCTCTCGTAAACCCGCCAGTGGGGTCATATATCGCAGTCGCGGCGGTTCCAGGTGCGGTCCGGAAGAACCCAGGCGTCGGTTGCGTCGTAAAGCCACGTTCGGGCTGCGGTTGCGGTTGTGGTTGCGAGACGAATCCACGCTCGGGCTGAGCGACGAATCCCCGATCCCGTTCCCGCTCCGAATGCGCCGCGAATCCTCGGTCCTGTGCGCCGAATGCCCGTTCCGCCGGTCGTTCTTGCGTAACGTATCCTCTCCCAGGATGAATAACCTCTCTCTCCCTGTCCCTCTCCAATACGCCAAACCCCCTCTCCGGCGGCGGGATGGCTCGTTCCGGAAGCGAACCAAACGCCAGCGGCTGGCCATGAAACGACATGCCCTGCACAGGAGACTGAACAGCCGCTGCGTGTCTTGATTGCGGTTGTGTTTGCGTGTGAAGAGGAGGAAGAGGTGGTGGAGGAGACGGTTGAGTGAGGCGGGCGAGGTGGGTTGATGAGACGGATCTGTACCACACGATATCAGTATATATAAATGAAATGCAAAGAAATGGAAAAGAAATGGAAAGGTGGTGAAAAGTGCAAGACGTACCGATAAGGATGGGGATGCACAAGCGGCGTTGCACTCGACACACTTCTCCCCCTCGTACTCTCATATTCCCTCGACACCTCTCTCCCTCGCGGTGCATACTCCAATCGCGGATCATATTCCCTCTCTCGCTTTCCATCCTCTCTCCTCTCCTCTCTCGCCCTCGGATCAACCTCCCTCGTCCTCGAATCCGCCTCCCGCCTCGACCCACCCCGCGCCTTTCCAACATCCACCAACCCAAGCGCACCGGGCAAAACACTCGACTGCGGAAACATATACGTATCCCCAGGCGGCGCAATCCTCCCCACATGTCCATGTGCATGATGCGCACCAACCGACGACAGCAGATCCGACGCATCGCTTTGAACAGATAACCGCTCCCGCTCGCGATACGTCGCCAAATCCATCGGCGCAGGTCTCCTCGCTTCGTCTTCTACTCGTCGATACCGCTCGTCGTCCCGCGCGGATTCGGTATACCGCCGTGCACTCCCACCGCGCGATTCGGACCGGCCGCGGACGGAAGATTCGGCGCGTTGAGTGGTGGGAGGAAGGTCGAATGTGGAAGTTGATGGGAACGTGGGAGGTGGGGGGTGAGACAAGGGGGGTTCTTTGTCGTATACCGCGCGTGACGAAGCGTACTCCCTCACCGGCGTCGAAGCTGTTATTGGATCGTATCGAGTTGTGTGTGGGCTAGGACTCTGGCGGGCAGGAGCAGGCGGCGGAGCGGGTGGGGCTTCGAGTACGCCCAACGCGCTCATGGAGAGGTACCCTCGTCTCGGTGGGGACGCCGCTCGCGCTTGGGCAACTTGCGGCTGAGGCTGAGGCTGCAGCGCTGGCGGAAAGTAATCCTCCTCGTCATGTCGCGGTCGAGGATGCCTGCCGTGCCATGGGTCAGCGTCGAGGTCCGGCTCGGGGTCGCGCTTGCGTTTGGTGGTGGTCGTCTCGCGCGGGGTCGGAGTGAGCGGAGGAGGCGGTAATGGATTGTATCGGGCCGAAGACTGGTGTGCATGGCTCGGCGGAGGGAGTGAGAGGGGCGTGTCGGGGTAGAGGTAGGCGCTCGCGGGGGCAGGGGAGAACGCAGGTCGTGGAAGCGGGTGGGCAGGCTCGCTCGTCAACCGTTCCGAACTCGACGAGAACCGGCGTGGATCGTACGTCCTGCGCACGATACTAGTCAGCCACCAACACTAGACCCGAAAAAGTGAAAGAAAGACGTACCAGTCTGCGCCAGCGAGGATCTCGTGTGGACTTGGGAGGCGCAAGTGCTGGGTGTGGACGTGCGAAAACGAGGGGCGGGGGTAGAGTGCAGAGGTGTGTACTACGGGACTTGCGCGCAGTTCGCATAGGAGAGCAGCGGCCTCGACGTCCTCGACGCTGCCGTGCCCGTTCATCGTCGTCGACAACAGTGTGGTGGCCGTGTCACGTGAGCACACGGTTTTCGGCTCTTCCACCACCCACCGCCTTGTCCCTCCCCCCATCAGCTTCTCTGCGCGGTACCTCCGCCCTTGGCTTTGTCTCTTTGTCTCCAGCATACAAGGAGGATTTTAGGGGGCGTTGGGTTATGAAAGGCGGCGCTCGGTGAACCCGTTGCCCAGGGGTGTTTCTCGTGGCATGGCCGACTCGACCAGCGCCAAACCACCCCGATTCGACCGCTCATTGTTGCTTACTTGGCCGACATATTGCCACCCGAACCGCCCCAATCGCCTGCGCCCTTCTTCTCCCGCCGGCCCATCAGCGCCCGACCTGTTTCACTCCCTCCCCCCTTTTTTCCTTCTCCCCAACGCACCACACACCATACCCAAAGTTGACTCCAGTGACCTCGGAACCGGCTACCACGTATATTCGCACAGCAGAGGCTCCCGCTGCTCTGCGCGTTTGCTTACATAATCCGTGGCTTGCTGGCACTTTCCCAGGTGACGTACCGCCCCATTGTTGCCCTGACGTATTCTTGCCACCCCCGTCGTCGGTCGTCTCCTCTCACCCGACCTCCTTCATTCTTTTTACACGCTACTAGGTTGCAAGCTTGCCCGTTATTTGTGATTCGTGTTATCCGACCAACGCCCCTATCACCATCCGACTACTTCCCTTCTCCTCGCCCATCTTTTCCTCCTTTTTTCTTCCACTACATCTTTTGCCACACGGTTCGAACCCAAAACGACTGCCACTTATCATCGCACTGTCGTGACGCTATACTGTGCACCTCGCTCAACGGCTGGCACATTCCTCAACGATGTCCATCTGCTCCAATGGTTCTGTTTCGTTTTATACTCCATGATTCGCTTTCGAAGCTCGTCTTAGACGAGCTTTTTTGTACATATCGCTTGGTTGAAAAATTTATGCTCTCGATGGGCGTTTTTTCGCCCGACTAAATCCGTTGAAACAGCCTTCTTGCGAGTTGAACCGGACAACACTCTTCTCTTGAGCGTTATTCCACTCTCGTTTTACTCTCACCAAAAACCACCTTGCATCCATATTTCCCCGCTCACATCTCGCTCCCACCCCGACCGATTCCGGCAACACATCCCGTTGCGTGATCGCATACAGTGCCCACAAGTTCCAAAAAGAAACTACCTCAACATATCGAAGACGGCCGCACATTCTCGCTCCCACTTATGAACTCTCATCAGATTTCGAATGTAAATGAGGCGCACGTCAGGTTCGACCCATCAGAATGCTATGCGTACCGCCAACTCCCAGCGCTTACAACGTCTGCTTACAAACCATATATGGCTGGTTGAGACTGTATAGTATTCCATCCAGCTCACTCACGCTTGTGCTCTAAACTCCCGTCGGCACGTCCCGACCCAGCTAGGTACTATGAGATTTTGACCCTTTTTTTCCACTTTTTAACGCTCAAAATGTGGTCGATAGAACCGAACAGAGTGTAAGATAGTCAGGCAGCGACCAAGTAACCACTGAAAAGAACGATTGTAAACAAAATTGATTCATAGCAAAATCCAAAGGGGGAATACATGAGACATGCCGAGTCCTTCCAACAAGCTGCTCGGATGGTACACATGAGTGCGACACCCCTGTAGCTGTTTTCGGGTGGAAAGAATACTGGGAAATAGCCCAGAAGCCTCCGGTTCTCCGTACAAGGTGTGAGTTGTTTTTCGCACGATACAGCTCATTTCTATGATTCCTGACGCTTTTATATACCGTTTTGAATAGTGAAAGGATTCTGTAAACCCGTGCGGGAACCACTCAATAAATTCCCCTCCGTCGCATGAGAGCGCTCGCGAAGAGTTCCAGAGCTTCAGAAGCGCCGGACCAAATAAGTATTTCATGCGCCCGTTTATGATCCGAAGTACTTAAATTGCTTCACCTGAGCACTCTGGAACTTAGGGTTTTTCGCTGACGCCATACGCGCAGCGCCAGACCATTAGTATACGTTCTACAAAAAATCATGTAGTCTACGGGTTTTACGGAGAGAAATGTTTTGTGTGCGAATAATTGACCATCGATAAATGAGAGGTGATATGGGGGACGGTTGGGACTGGATGAGCGAAGTGTCGGGTGATGCTCGGCTAGATATTCTGCTCGGCGTGTCTTTGGTAGTCCGTTCCCCGTTCGAGAAACGTAGAAAATAGAGCACAATCCACAACTCGAGTGGATCATCGGTCCTTGTCATCGGCCATGCTTAGTCGTTGACCGGCACCTCTCCCAGTCGGTATTTTGTTCTTAGTATATGCTGGACTTGATTTTTAATTTTAGTGTTTGATGTAGTAGCAATAATCATCATTTGCTTCGGAGTGTATGCCTGATCGAAAGTATTGCAACATTCCCTTTTGGGTGGAACTGAGTTTCCAATCTTCAAAATCGTTAGGGGTCTTAGATATTCTTACTGAATCTACACCTAATACGGATGTATATACATGGTTATTCTTGGCCCATCAGGTGGTGTACTCTACGACCTATCGCTTAGGAGGGGATTTCAGGTCATGTGTTGCAATAATTTCAAGCACGAGTGTAGGTGACTTCAAATTCTCTAGACTCTTAATGGTCAATGCACCAGCTAGATATACCTGGAGTATTCTCATGCTCTTCACACTCGTCGCAACGAAGACAGCTCGCTTGGAGATGTGATTGGCTGGCGCGTACAGATTAATCTGCGTTGGCTAGTGACCTTACCCTACAATATAAGCCCACCATACAATCATGTGCTAGAATTACTATGACAGGCATCCCGGTTGCATACATATCAATATAGCTCATATTGACAGTACTAGCCAAGAATCTACAGATTGAAACAGCTACCTTACGATACGCTCGAAGTTTCCTCCACCCAAAAGAGACCCAATCGAGTCCATATAGTCTCGGTAATATACTCTGATATCACGCCGGCAAAGTCACTCATACCCCGAGAATCCGAAACTGAAATAAGAGCGACCTGTCATCTTCCGCGAGAAGTGGCCACATAAATCATACATACAAAGCTCAGCATGTAAGGTGCGTCCGGCCGCACCGATGGATCATGGTCCCAGCACTTCAGTAGGAGCTCCCACACCTGGTTCGCGCCATCGTCACTTTCAGGAAGCTCCTGCGGGCGTTTAGGAGGCTTCTTTTTGCTGATCGCACGATAGATGCTCATGTCATTTCGAATGCCAGAGTATGGGATTCTCCCCGTCATAGTTTCCTAGTGTATTTCAGAGTCTAATAATTATTGTTCTAGTCAGAGGAACTGACCAGCATCGTCTATGGAATGCATCATTGCATCATTTAACGTAGTTGTACGCTGAGGTTGTGAGATCAGCGTACCATTCCAAGCGCATAAATGTCTGTCTGCTTGTTTCGCGTGGCAGTGAGTGTCGTATTCGCCTGATCGCTGACATGAATTAGTAGCTCAGGGGCCTAAGCGGTGGTGGTCAAACAAAGCTCCAACGAGTGTGCAGAGCCTACCATCCACCGGAGCGTCCCTCCACCGTGTTTGGAGGATTTCGAAAACCGGAGCGTGGTGTTCGCCAAGATCGCATGGTCGAAATCGTTAATCTTCAACACGCCTTCTGGCGACACTAGAATATTCAGCTAGGGGGTTCTATTAGATGTTGAGACACGTTTTGTAACTTCAGAGCTTACTGTTTTTAGATCGCCGTGCACCTAGCAGTCAAAGAGAGTGTTAAGACGGACCCGCTTTCCTGAATGGGCTCGCTCACCATGTCGATACCGTGTAGATACGTGACACCTGCGGCCAGCTGAACGCACTGCAATGCGTAGTGAATAGGTAACATAATAAAAACCAGGTGCGAGCTCACCAACGGGTAGCGCGCGACGTCAGGGTTCGTCTTGAGGTACTCCTGCAGATTACCGTTCTCCATCCAAGGTGAGACCATACCTAGGCCACCTTGGAACACGATTAAGCCCACCAGTTCTTGAACGTTCTCGTGTCGTGCCTTGGACCAAACATACGTCTCTCGCATTGCGCGCTAGGAAAGTTAAATTAGGCGGTCAGGTAGGCGACAGCGTTTGTCGAGATAATCAATGTGTACCTTGGCGGCTTTTCGATCGCCTTCCAGCATCTGATGCAGCCATACGCATTTGACTGCGACGATCATCCCGTCGATCATCTCTCCTTTCCAGATATCCCCAAATCCTCCTCTAGCTACTGGAGAAGACGAGTATCGATCTGGGCGCATAGCGGGCGATAGGTCGGTACACCCGTGCCTCATGAGGCAATCAAACATCTCCTGTGCTGACTGCGGCGGCAGGGTAAGTATTGTACTAGTGAGAAATGCAGTAACTAGAGTGGCACTTGCCATTACGCTTGAAGCTGATTCGAATGATGGGATGATATGTCGCACGTCCCACGCGTGAATGGTGCCATCTCTTGAGGCAGAGAGAATGTGATAGCCGTTAGCAGAGAAAGCCACCGACAAAACTCGACCACTGTGCCCCCTGAGCGGTTTGCCGATGGGCTTCCCGTCCCGCGCATCCCAGAGCCGAACGGTTCCATCATCTGAGCCAGACGCGATATAGTTACTGTCGGCGGAGAATGCGACCGAATGGACCGAACGGTCATGCCCACGGAGCGGCTCGCTGATGGGAATTCCGTCGCGTACATCCCAGAGACGAATAATGGCATCGTCTGAGCCGGACACGATGCCACTGCTGTCAGGAGAGAATCCCACTGACCGAACCCAATCATCATGACCTCGGAGCGGCGCGCCTATCGGGCTTCCGTCGTTCGCATCCCAAAGACGAACAGTCTTATCACGCGAGCCGGAGACGATGCGCCTGCTATCGGGAGAGAACGCTACTGACCAAACAATAGCATCATGCCCCCGAAGCGGCTCGCCGATTGGACTTCCACGGTGCGTATCCCAGAGGCGAATAGTGCAATCATATGAACCAGACACAATGCGAGTACCGTTAGGGGAGACCGCCACAGACATAACATCAGCGTCGTGCCCCCGGAGAGGCTCGCCGATTGAAGTTGCGTCACGCACGTCCCAGATACGAATAGTGCAGTCACCTGAGCCAGTGACGACGCGACTACTGTCGGGGGAGAACGCCACCGAGGTAACCCAGCGGTCGTGTCCTTCGAGTGACTTGCGAATCAGGCTTCCATCACGGGCATTCCAGATACAAATAAAGCCATCATACGAGCCGGAGACAGCCATAGCGCCATCAGGAGAGAGTGCAATTTCACCGATGGAACTCAGTTTTTCAATCTGAAGGATAACAACGTCTCTATTTCATCCATTCGAAGACAAGATCAGCCAAGATAAAGAAAATTCGAGACACACGCCGCACCTTGGCACAAGCGCCTCATCCCCCTCAACCCCGGCCATCGTTTTATTGCTGCTGTCGTCAATAGCCCTCGTACACCAACCACGCGACCAGCGCACGGAAGTTAGGCTGAAGCTTCGTCAGATACGTTGTCACAGGGTGGCGATAACTTGGGGGCCAAAGGCCGGGTACGAAATCGAAGGACGGTTGTGGTCAGTAAAGCGTGGATCTCGTACCTTCGCCTCTGGTTTATTCGTCTCGTTGAGTCACCGTGGTTGTGGGCAGAGGTGTTGTTATCACTGTGAGGGTATCGTCGTTGCTGGTAAGTGGGCGTGAAGGGGATCCACGAAACCAGGCGCCAGACACGACGCTGGGAGGAGGTACGTAAGGCCTGGACTCTCCTCGCTTTGAGGCAGTTCCGTTACCTTTTTGTCTCGGCTAAGGTCATAGAGGGGCTGGGTAGCATCACGTGGCTAGCTGCAGGAGTGACCCGAGGCTCCTTGCGCCGAGCAGGAGTTAATTTA
This sequence comes from Ceratobasidium sp. C01, assembly GCA_025200755.1. NCBI lineage: Eukaryota > Fungi > Basidiomycota > Agaricomycetes > Cantharellales > Ceratobasidiaceae > Ceratobasidium > Ceratobasidium sp. C01. The sequence continues at coordinate 5,500 of JANWGL010005589.1, read as the reverse complement.
CCTCCGGGGGTCACGGATGTATGCTAGACCGGACCCTACCGGGAAGCGGGATTTGCCGGGGAAGCGGGACACAAGGTCCCCTGCCTGTAAATTTGATAGATTTCCACCAAAAACGGCTCCATTTCAAGGAGGTATATGCTCCTGACATATATAGAGAAAGTTGGGGTAAATTCTTAGTGACAAAGTTGGATTTAAAGTGCTAAAAGGGGGGATTGAGCTAATTCCTAAGATGCGAGCTTGAAACGGGATGTTAGTTCAAGCACAGTGACTCTCTTAGCATTGAATATTTAAATACGACTTGAAACCCACATCTCACAACAATACTTGCTAAATGCCCCCTGTTTTCTCATCGTATGTGATTGTATGCTGCATGTTTCGATGTGGATATGTCGGGGAACTGGAATTAAAACTGCCCGGCGAATCGATAGGTAACTCTCTATGACTTAATGGTGTTGTAGAGCCAAAAAAAAAAAGCAAGTCTTAGCGTTAAATTTAGAGGAGCTGGTTGGTGCGTCAGATATCTGGATCTTATATGCCTTGGAACCCAAATTAAGCGAAGGAATCAGTGGGGGGCTATTGGGTAGCGTACAGAGACATGCTACAAGTGTTTTACATGCCCATAGTGAGACAATGATGCAAGAGAGTGCAGAGGTATCGTTTAAATCATGTGTCCCGCGTCCCGTTATTTGGCCGTTTACGGTTCACTTCGAAAGACCGGCTAATTGCTTTAAACCACAGTGGAATGGCATGGTAAATTTATCTGTATTTAACACACAAGGCACCTATATAAATGCTCGAAAAAGAACGATGCAGATTACTTGTTGTGTGATGCTATTGGAGCCCGCCTGTGCACTTCTACCGGATGCCGATCAAGGCGGTGCCGAGGTCAGCGGGGCGGGCAGAGTGAAGGTAAATATCATATTACAGTGGCATTCAACCGGGCCCAGAATACAAACTACATCAGAAAGATCAGAAATAGAGAAGTGGGTACATTTAAATGATTCATTCTTTATGAGCCCTTTTGTCCATTTGAACTTGATCCCACATTGGAGTTCAGCGACTCGGTATTGCGTTTACGGTTCCTGCTTCTCGGGAGTTGGATATCCCCAGTCGCTCAGTCACTCGCATCCATGTGAACTCGTCATCGGATGGGTCATACTTTCGGAGACGCTCGCTAACCGCAAGGAGACCCGGGGAGGTATAGGCAGCAAGGACGTCGGATAGCAAGTTAAAGGAGGTCCGGACCAACTAAATTGACACCCCGGGGGGGTAGAGTGGGCACTCGACTGGCCGATTACTACAGGGACTCGATTTTGGAGATCGGAGATCACCGGAATATGTCAGAGTGTCCCTATACACACAGTTCACACAAATTGAACCGTTTTTGTAGCATTAAGTTGTCGCTCTACGGTTGCGGCGCATGTGTTGTATCTTCCGCAAAAACCACGGCGTGGGTTTAGCATCTAAGGAGTAGGGTCCGGCTCCTTCAAACATGTTCAAGGGATTCGCTGTGATCACTACCGACCAACGAACCGGTTCATGGGTCCACGGGGTCCGTACTGTATCAACAGAAGCCGTGTTGCGTTACCATCACTTTTAACCACTGCGCCGAACTGCCCGCTATTTAAATTTCATCAGTAAGTCGCCCCGATTTCATTCCTTTCGTGCGTCCCTAGGCTCTCTGGCGTCATCGGTCGATTCTGTGGGAGGCGGCGAGACCAATTTTGGTAATTCCCCCGCTCGTAACTCATCTAGGAGCCTGGTCAGTCAGCTAAACTACCCGCTTTAGAAAGGGAGCTTGGTTTGTAATATGGAAAAGTCGGCCTCGGCGTGTAACGGAGTCAGCAAGCACGCGGTGGATCCACTCTGCTTTCAAAGCAGGCAGTGATGGCCTTACACATCGACACTAGACCAGGCACGGTCCTGATTGATGGACAGATGGAAGATTCAAGGTCCTTAGGGGTGAGTAGTATAAAGTGTCTACGACCCACAGTAAACTTCAGTACTCGCAACTACCCTCGCAAACTCCATTCGCCAACCTAGCAATGAGCGCATCAAATACCCTCCTCCAAGGCAAGAAGGTCATTGTGATCGGCGGTTCCTCAGGTCTGTGCACTCGCTGTGTCAACTTCGGTCAAAGACAACTCAAGTTTTTGGCCGGGAATAGGAATAGGACACGGCGTAGCTGCTGCCGCCCTTTCCAATGGCGCGTCTGTTGTTATTTCGTCCTCTTCTCAAGATCGGGTTGATGCCGCTGTTGAGCGGCTGAAGCGTGACATCGAGGGGAAAGATGGCATCACCGTAACTGGGCAGGCATTCGACATCAGGGACTACTCTGCCCTTACCAGCTTTCTGACCAAAGAAGCCCCTTTCGACCATTTGGTCAGTCATTCCACTAATCGCCGGCGGTGAGATTATGCTGAACCATCTGAACTCAAGGCGATCACCGCAGGCGATTCACCAAAAACTGGACCAACTAAGACAGATGCGGACCTTCGTGAACAATTACAAGGGAGCTTTGAGTAGGTTTTCCGAAGTTTTTATGCATTTCTGTACTGCATTCTAAGCGAGAAACTCGTTCAGCATACGTTATTGGGCTGTGATGAACGCTGGTAAGTTTGAAACGCGCCGCTCACAATAACAGGACATGAACCACCACTTTACAGCTCAGCATGTTCACGCCAATAACCTCATTAGACCAGGTGGCTCCTTTACGATGACGATTGGATCGGCTCAGGCTCGTCCGCTCCCCGGACTCGGGTTTGGCATCGGTGTCGCCGGAGCTGTTGAAACAGCGACACGTGGCCTCGCGCTCGACTTGAAGCCACTTCGGTAAGCAAACCCTCTAAACTAATTACTGTTTATCAAAATGCTGACCACGCATATATTCAGGGTAAACACGATGTAAGTCTTTTATATTTGTCCAGGAGCAGGCTAATAATTCCACCGTTTAGCGCTCCCGGTCTTGTCGACACTGAGCTAATTCGGAGCCTACCCGATCAAGTACGTACAGCTTTCGTCGATAATACCCGCGAGAAGTTGCTCGTTGGGCATGTGGGAACACCGGAAGAGGTGGCTGAGGCGTATATCTTCGCAATGAAGGTCAGACGACCACTTCCTGAATTGTGCTAAAAACTCACGCTGAATAATTTGCTACTCCCAGTGTCAATATCTGACTGGTCAGGTCATTACTGTCGATGGAGGCGGAGTGCTTGTCTAAGGCTCTTGTGCGGGCATCATAGTATCATAGTAGCAGTAGTGAATAATGTCGATTGATGGTGACTCGAAGTTCATGGATCATGAGTCTCAACCAAGGTCGTACATCGATAAACCTTATTGTGATCCTCAGGTAAGCTGTCCATGCATGGGATACGACCTAGGGGCTCGAGTATACGTACGGGACGGGATACTTGGACCTCATCGATTAGTCCCTCATCGTGTCCTTATGAATAGAGTGGTGTCCAACTGACAGAGGCGCTAAAACTTGTAGACCAAATGGCGAAACGGATGGTAATAGCTCGCAAAGTGTAATGTGACTTGTATTCGTCCAACCAAATATATTACGAAATGGTGGTTGGTCTACTTTTACGTTTCGGTGTTTGTCCTTGGTGTGCAACTCTCGCTACACCCCCCCGTCTAACGCCCTCATTATCGATCCCAGTTCGAGATATATAGTGGTGATTCAAGACGAAGCTGACAATTAGCGTCACATACGTGGCGCTCGCCCGACGTTTATTCGTCTTCAGCAGCAGCCTCCCCATGAAAGAGAACCAGTTCAGCCACCTTGGTGGTACTATACAGGACCAACTCGAGCGCTTCCCGAAGAAGTTTGGTGTAACGGGGAAACCTTGTTTAGGCATATCTAATCTCGTTATCTAATCGCAACCACCTTTCAGCAACATGTGATCAAACGGGCGTACTAGATACCACGAGATGCGGTTGGGGTTTGAAGAAAAGTCCCACTAGTACTTGTTTCATTCCACGAGATTCAACTAAACAATAGGAGAGAATACTGCGTATATTTTCTGCATGTTCTTCTGGCGTGTGCCTGCCTAGATACCCACATATACTAACCCCCGCGCGATCCGCCATCTACCGCGCCTAACTATATATCCCTATATCCTCACTTACCCCTCCAACACCTCCTAGCTCCGCCCACCATGTCTACTATACCCAGCTCACCAATCCTGAGTCCTTCTCGCTCACCAACAAAGCTCGAACCCGTTGAACTTGAAGCGACGACCGAGGATAGGGGCAACCTTGATCACGCCGATACTCCTACGGTTGCACCTCAAGAAGATCGATATCTCACTGGATCGCGCCTTTTTCTTGTATTCATTGGAATGTTGATGTCGGTTTTTCTCGTCGCCCTCGATCAAACCATCGTAAGCAATCACTCACATTCCAATACTGTCAAGCGCTAATCAATCCACCAGGTGGCTACCGCTCTCCCAGTCATAGCCAGCAAATTCAACGGCCTCAATCAAATCACCTGGATTGGTAGGCCCCCCCTCCCACCTCACCATCTTAAAAACTAACATGCTCCCAGCGAGCGCCTATTTCCTCACTCAAGGCGGCTGCATGCTCACTTACGGCCAACTTCTCTCCATCGCTCCACCCAAATGGGTCTACCTAGCCGCCGTCACAATCTTCGAACTCGGCTCCCTCTTCTGCGCCGTTGCCCCTAGCATGGAGTTCCTCATCTTCGGACGCGCGGTGGCCGGCGTAGGCGGGGCTGGGCTCATGGTTTCCGTTCTATCGATCCTTGCTCAGGTGACACGACTGGAACAGCGCCCTGCACTCATGGGGTCCTTCGGAGCCGTCTTCGCTCTCGCTAGTGTTGTTGGACCGTTGTTAGGTGGAGTATTCACGGATCACGTTAGTTGGAGGTGGTGTTTTTACATCAATCTGCCGTTTGGCGCCGTCACTGTGGTCACTATTATTTTCTTGATTCCGTATCGGCCTGCCATGGGTGGGAAGGAGTACGAAGGTATGAGCAGTTTGAGGAAGTGGGTGACGCTCGATTGGGCTGGAGCGGTACTTGCACTTGGGATGGTGACAGCTTTACTGTTGCCGCTCCAGTGGGGAGGCAACACACGGGCGTGGAACGATAAGGTTGTAATTGCGCTATTTTGTGTGGTGAGCTTCAGATTTTGGAACACCTGTATATTGTCTGACGTACCGCAAAGGCTGGTGTCCTTATCCCTGCCTTTCTACTCTGGGAGTGGAAACTGGGCAAGAAAGCGCTCCTTCGCACTTCAATGTTCCGCCGCCGCACCCAAGTTGGCGCCTGTCTCGTATCGGTAAGCGGCTTTACCATATACCCGTCTCCTTCGCCTAACAATCGATCAAGTTCTTTCTCATGTCAGTCATGCTTCTCGGGACATACTACCTCCCCGTCTACTTCCAAGTAACCAAAGGTCACTCCGCCACTCGCTCCGGGATCGATATTCTCCCTTTTATGCTCAGCGTCATCGTCGGCGCAGGCGTCACCGGAGGC